>SRHC01002719.1:0-47474 GCA_004794325.1 Pomacea maculata
ACTACTTGAACAAGGATGTGCGCACGCGCCAACGAAAGATGATTGGTCAGAGGATGGGGATGACAGGTCAGGTAGACATAGGATGGGTATGAATGGTCGATGATAGTGTCAGATCGCCGTACGATGGGTATTGCATGTCAGTGACAATGTCTGATTGACCCTAGAATGAGTATGACATGGCAGTGATTGTCTGGTGGTCAGAGGATGGGTGAGGTAGGTCAGTAATAGTGTCTACGGGCTAGAGGATGGGTATAACACTATCAGGGATCTTAGGAGTAGGTCAAAAGTTCAAATGGCTTGGACGAGTACCCGGATCACGGTCTACTGAGGCCGTCCGGTGATGCAGCGATGTAGTGCCTGTAACCAATGGGGTTACCTCCTCAGGGTATCTCCCTTCTGGTCGATGTTGTCATTGTGGTCTGACATGAAGCTGATGTTATTGAATATTGGCATCGGATCCAGACCCTACTGTTTGTTCTTGCTTATCAATAAATGTCTGAGAAATCGACAAGCGATGCAGCAGCAACACCATCAACACCATCGCATACTTTGTGCAGAAGGCGTTCTAGAGCTAAGGACTATAAGCTGAGCTGTAACTCCAGAGGATCGGCTGGCTTGTAATTACGACCCTAGATCAGTATCAAGATGGTCATCCTCACTGGTAGTATCTGAACAGGGGAGAGAAGAAGAAGCGGAAAACCAAAAGAAAAACACGAGGAAGAACAAAGAGGCAAAAAAGAAGCAAATGTCGGAGCAAATTATAATTTTAGCTTTCAATGTGTAGAATATATGATAGGAAGGTCCAAGGAGGATGCACAAATCCGCATCTAAGTGAGAGCTTGCAAATGCACCTTGGTTGAAGGGAGACTACTGTACAGTAACCTGCTAGAGACAATCCATAACATACTTTTGACATTTTAACCAAATTTTAAGTAACTCAGGAAAATTTGTGTTCCCTACTCCAGCAGATTGCAGTCCAGTCTGCTTTCTCAAACCCATCAGTGTCCTCATTTTCATACACATACCCATCTCGATCGACAGGGTAGGTTGAATAGAATTGAACCGCTAATACCATCTTCATGCCTTATATTTGCCACGGTTGCTTGCAGAGGTTGACGTGGGGAAGAAAATTTGCAATCTAAGGACTTATTACATCCGGGAGATGGTAAAACGCGACAAGGCCGTCATGCAAGGGGTGGCAACGCTCGAGACATACTCATCCAAGTGGCCATACTTTGATGCCCTCGACGTCTTCTTGGGGGGCGTGGTCCAGAAAAGACGCTACGAATCCCTCATGGTAGGGTCAGGGTTGTCGGTTCTTTATCGGATGTGTACGAATTGAAAAAAATACCCTTGTAATGTCATGTCCTAGAATAAAATAAATTATCCCCGAATGTAGAATTCGAGTCAATAAATTCAAATGTTTATTGCTATCCTGGTTTCAAAGTCTTCTTGCAGCTAAAAGTAACTATAGTGCATTTAGATGTTTTCTTCATTTATTTCGGATTTTTATTTCTTTTTGTGCAGTCGTGTGGCGGAAGACACGATAACATGTACATAGAAGACCACCACTCAGACACCGACAACGACATGAGCGACCTCTGTCGGGTGGACGACAGCGACCAGTCGAAGGAAGTTGGTGGCAGCAGCGGCGGCGACAACTCTTTTGTTCACGCCAGCACAGGCGACAGCAGCCGGGAGGGTCAGGAGGGTCCACCCTTGAAGCGGGCAAAGGTCGAGCCTTGGTCTGACGTGGACCCTAGCAGCTGCTTCGCGGAGGTCTGCGACAACAACAGCATCAGCGGCGGGGGCGTACAGCAGGAGCTGCGCGGCGCGGCCAACACCTCACCCATGTCCTCCACTGCCTCTCACCCATCCCTGCCCCTCGGCGGGTCGGCCATCTTACCTGGGCCTGGCTCCTCCAGGGTCGGAGGGTCCAGAGAACAGCTGGCCACGATCCGTTCCTCAGTCAGTGCCACAACGCACTCGATGGTGAAGATATCTGCCGGCACGCACGTGCGCAGCGGCTTCGGAGCAGGGGGTGGTGGTAGTGGAGGTGAGATAGGGTCTGTCTGCGTGAACGGGACGACCTCTGGCGGCGGGATCGCGACAGGGGCAATGATGATGGCAGCAGCGACGGAGGAGGAGGATGACGATTGGCTGTTTGGACGTTACCTCGTGCGCGAGCTCAAGAAGGTGAAGGACTTCAAAGAGAAGCAACTGGCCAAGATGAAGATGCAGCAGATCGTGACCTACGCACAGCTGGGTATGAGCTCGCAGTCATCTGATGCTGACGTGACCAACACTTAAGCCTAACACTTCAATCATCTGGCTTGGAAATAATTTTACACCAAAATGGACAGGAGGGTTGACTATGAAGAAAAGTGTTTTACGTCAAGCCAGCTACAAAGTACATCACTCCAAAGCAGCCAGCCCTTTAAACAGGTGTCAGACTCAAATAAATAAATAACCAATGACCAGATCTGAACCAAGGACGGCTGATTCTCGTTGTATTGGTGACACGCCATTACGAGCTGTGCCACCCGACCGACCGCAGGGGAGGCAATCAAGGGATCGGGAAGTCGGTTGAGAGAGAGAGAGTGTTTGTGCATGTCGGTGTATGTTTGTGTATGTTGTGTATGTATGGATGTGTGGTGGTTATGTGACTTCTTGTAACTAGCACTTGTTCTGTATTTATTTTTGTGACTTTACAACTGTGGGCACTTCCCGAGTTATGATTGCTGACTAGGATTAATAAAGTTGGTCACTTGTAACATGCATGCCATGTATACAGATAGATAAAGATACATGGATGTTACTTTCTCATGGGAAAAAATTAAAAGACATCAACAGATCGCCATGATAAGTTTGAGACAACAGTGTGTTGGGAATTATTATTATTATTTTTTGTGTAGAAAAGCACCAGCGTATATACCTATAGGCCACAGCCAATGCCAAAGTCCTAGACCCATTTATTTCAAACTAGATTACGCACTTTGGTTTGTCTTCAGCTGACAGACTACGGTTAGGCTTCAGATGGCCATTCCTGATACATGTCGCATGTGCTCCGTGCAAAAGAATGACCAACGGGAGGCAACCGATGTATTCCAAAATACAGTCACACGTCCTTCGAGGAGTGCCTGTGTCATCGAGACAAAAGACATTTTACGATTTAATATTTCTGATGAACTTCCTACAACATCGCTGTTGGCCTGACCTCGTCCTCTGACAAAAAGTTCAGACTGAAACTGAATATGGAACTTATTTATATTGTTGTTGGGGGCCGCTTACGGACGGTTTGACAGGCAAAGAGACTGACGTCCCCTGTCCAAAGACGAACAAGAGCTGCACGCAGTAAAAGTCTATATTTATGTTGTTAAGGTACCAGCCAATCAGAGAGCAAGGAACATATTTACAGATGTATCTGTGTATAATGCGAGGTCACGAGTCTGGTTTCTTACTGTGCATGAGGATATTTGCAGACGTGTATTTTGGAAAACTGATGGGGTTATTTGGGAAAATAAAATATCTTGTACTTATCAATTCATTCGTAAAACAAAACGCACCCACTGATGTCTTTAAAGAGTCAAATTCAAGTTAGAAAGATGATGTGCTGACTCACACATGCATACATGCACAGACACACAGAAAACATTACATGACATAATGTACATCTATACGAGATATTTATTAGTGCAAGCTTCTGGCTGTCACATGGTTGCCCAGAGACGTTGAGTGACTCTCTGGTTTGCCTTAATCTGTTTAGAGAGGGTGTATATAGGTAGTGATGTAAGCATCACGCCCATCTAGAGTAGGTGGAGACTGAACGCGCCCTCGCCGATACGTTGACCTAAGTACGTCGCCGACTACAAAGGTGCACGTGACATCACTCGGCTTGCCTTGACTTCTTCTCCACAACTGTCCATCGACGAGATAACAATGTGCCTTCTGGTAACTGTGTGATGAAAAATCTTGGTGATTACACTGACTGTGCCATCTGCAATCTAAGGTTCCACCTAGGTCAGTGAAGAGAGGTGTCGGGTAGAGACACAGACATGGCCGCGCATGGCTTTAAACTGCGAGAAAACAGGAGCGACACTGCATAACTGCAGTGGTTTATTCCACGCCTAACTTTATTACAAAAGAGAAATAAAAACACTTACTTGTATAGCAATTCTTCAGGGAGCAACTTTGGACAATCATCAAGCAACACACCGACTCGGGGGAAATCGTGGGGGTGGATGAAGGTGTGGGGAGTGAGGAATGACGGGAGGATGTGTGGCGGCCCGCGGGCATTCGGAGGGAACCGAGACTTCATTGACTTCCTCGCACTTCACAGCAAGTCTCGCCAAGTCATCCGTCTGTTTGTTGGCCGCCTTTCGCAGCATCAGGCAAACTGAGAGACGCCGGAAGTCGGGGGCAGAAGTATAGAAGGGGAAATAATCGAGGGTTGAATGCGAGTTTACAAAATATATCGGTTATGCAAATTTTATAAAAATTGCATGTCATCGAGCTTGTCCTTCTTGGCGGTTGGGTAGGGTTTGGGGGTAAGGTGAAGGGAAGGAAGTACAACAAATAAAAAGAAACACATCACGATGATGTAGATGTGAAGCACCGCCTGCACGCTCTGTACAATACTCTCATTATGTGCCGTACACACTTCTGTAGCTTTCTTTCATTTCTGTTATCATCAGATGTTGATAAATAAAGTGCTGGGCTGAGGCTGCTTGGCTAAAACCTCATTTTCCGCTTTCGAAGAAGAAGAATTGGTCTCGGGTAGCTTGTATGGACAACCTTATCTGCGACAGAGCCTGCACCGGATAAGCAGCTGTCAAAACCAGATAATCTGCTCTGTGGTTGAGAAAATGATGTGCAGACTCGGGTGGGCATGAAAGCTCCAGTGTGTGTGTGTGAGTGTGTGTGCACGCGCATGCACGCTTCACTGACATAACCGTCATTTTTTTTTTTTCTTCTCCATCTTGACAAGTCAACTTTATCATACTCTCTGCGTCACAACCTCCAGGTAGCAAGTAAACAAATTCAGATAAAAATGAAACCCAGCTGAGACGAACAGAAAAACTGCAGTCTGCACGGTAATAGTATTTTTTTCTTATCAAGACACCTTTATATGAATATTACACTTCAATGTGACTGTTAAGGGTAGGAGCCAGAAGGCTGTTGTCATCATGCAGTGTCCTAATAGTTGCTCGTCTAACCGTCTCCGAGCAACGCTTGAGGGTGGTGAAGACACCCCGGACAGATGTCGAACCGAGCACAGTCAGCTTTTCGCACTTTGTGGCGGCTATGTCCATGTCGAGTGACTGTCCTGACTACTTCAGAACCTTTTTGAACTGCACAGAACAGTTGGTAAATACTTGAAGATAGCTAGTGCACTGAAAATTTCGGGTGACCTGGAAACACGAGGAAACTCGAAAACTTAAGGATAGTAAGATTAAGTAATATAACACTGAGTTTTTATGTCTTTATTATTTTCGCAGTCAAAATTCTCGTAGTAGAATTGGAAAACTTTCACGAGTTGGCATGAACGTAGGTCTGTGTTAACAATTCTGCTCACTTGCATGTTTTCATCTGGAAGGAATTATGGGATTATTATTATGTCAAGACCAGGATCATAAGTTTTAACTAATATGTAAAATTTTCGCAGACAGTTGATGGAAATTCATTTAATATATCCAGAAGTATGGACTTTTTTCTACAATGCCGCTGGAGGCAACGATAGCAGTGTATATGATAATTCTCATCCTCAGGTGTGTGCGCGCGCACGTACATCCATCCCTCAATATAATTAGAAATGCTGTCGAAACGCGGGTGAAAGCCCACCCCGGTACAACATAAGAAAGTATTTAGGTGGTGGCTAGTCTTCATTTACCAGGTCAGCTAATGGAATATCTGCTGACCTTTCATTGAAAAGAGAACGAATGTTGTTGCCACTGCCTTCACCATCGCGCGCTGATAACCAAAGGTCACCCAGGCGCTGCTAATGACGTCACAGCCAGATCGAGGCTGGTTATTTACTCTTTGATCGACATCGTCGACGAGCGGCAGTATCCAGCTGCACACTTCACTTATCTACTCCTACTAGTTGTGGTCAAAAAGGCCGGTCGTCAGTTTGTTCAGACAGCTATCCGCCCTCGGATGTGTTACCCTCCTTCCAGATATTTGCATAATTTAGACGTGGAGTCGGTGGCATGCACTTCTTACACCCTCCTCCCACCACACCAGCATCCCCTCCTCCCATCCTTCTCCGCCGGATTCTTACATTAGAGGCCCTAGCTTTATGACAGACGGGTGGTCGGTTGACGTCGGTAAACAGTAAGCACTCGTCTCGCACCGCTCCTACCAAACGGGGCCCAAGAAGACACCCGTGTCGGACGCAGGGTGGGCAGCTGCTCCAAACAAACACTCTCAGTAACAACATCTCAGAAGAGAAAGGGAAGAGAAGGTTTGAAGGTGAAAACAACCATCTCCGGCGCAACAGGTGAGCCAGCATCCAGCAGCTTGCATCTCGCAGGACGGAAACCGCTGGCGCGGCACGACTGCAGCAACATCATCATGGCCATGCCACCCCGTCTCCTCCTCGTCGCACTGCTGGCGTGCTGGGGGGCTGATGTGGTGGCACCCGAGTCAGAGGCCGTTACATGGTTAAATAATGTCACTTCGGATGCCACGGTGCTAACCCAAGACTTGAGGAGGCTGCAATGGGATTTTTATCGCAACGCTAGCGGCGGAGTCCAAGAACGGTTGGTGAGTACAAGAAGTGTACAGTGGGGTGGTAGGGGTGGGTGGGGAATTGGAAAATGTAGCTCCAACCCAAAAGTGTTGTTTGTCGCTGGGTCTGCCTGAACATATTCTGCGAGTTTTAACGCTCAGGTTTGTGGCATCTGCTTTATTTATATTTACATTTATTTCAATGGATCTGTTTGTGATTGAAAGAATATTATATCCAAAGACACGAAAATAATATCTCCACTCTCCTTTACTATACGGCAATGGTAGCATCGTGTATGGTAGTCCTAATTGTGTGTGAGAGAGAGAGAGAGAAAGAGAGAGAGAAGATCTCCGAATGAATGGAACGATGAATAAATTGATGATAATGACGAAGATGATAGGTGCATATGATAGCTGGTATCGACTGAATAGACTACTTGATACACACGATGGAACATCACGAAAGAATGGAATTGTATCCAGGGTGTCAGAAGTTAAACACATGCCCGCATTTCACAGCAAAAACCTTCTTAAACACATCTCACAGCTCACAGCTCACAGCCCACAGCTCACAGCCCACAGCTCACAGCCCACAGCTCACAGCCCACAGCGGCGGCGGTAATAACATTAATAGCTTTCACAATAAAGCTTTACAGTGTATTTTTTAAAAAAATATTCAGGCACCTAGAAAATAGTGTTGCATGGAGGAACCGTTATGTAGTACGGCCTCGCTACCCAAGTATTTTGACCTCTACAGTTGTTAATGACATTCGTGAACGGGTTCCTGACGAGGCAAAGGGTAAAGGTCAAAAATCCATCTCTCATTTATTACACGAAATATTCTTGATTGTGAGATTATTTATTTTATTCTTATCTCTTTTTCACTACCCTCAATTTTGTTTACGACTTTGTGTCCGTGACAACACTGTCGCGTATGTATGTATGCAAGCCAACGACTTTTGTGTGCGTGCTCATGTGTTTGTTGGAAGTCTGAAAGGTTTATATTTGACTCACATCTTCGATGTCTAGTGTATATTTCCCGGACAATTAGTTTTTTTGTCTGCCGTAAAATAAGCAGCTGTCGACTTTTATCTTCGTGAGACACAACATGTTTTCCGACCATTGTCTATTTTAGTCATAACAAGTGTCGGCGTCAGTGTCGTCTGTGTGTATACTGATGTACTACTCACTTCCATGTAAACCCTCAGGCTCGCCACGGTGCCACAGGCTGGTCCTTCCTGCTTGTCATAGGAATGCAAACACGACTAACATTTCCCCAAGGCGGTGGAGGCCAAAAAAACTTCCCTAGGGTCCCGGATAGTTTACTAATAAAGACCTGCTCCCCCTGCCCGCGCTGGGATGGTGGGTAAGAAATGGCTGCCACTGTTTACATCGGCAAAAGCTTCAATCTCTCAAACAATGGGGTCTGCTTTCCCTACCTTTATTTTTCTCTCTTGAAAGATTCTCTTTGCAGACTTTATTCGTCCTGTTGCACTTTTAAAGTACTATTGGAGTGGAATTTGTAAAAATTGTTTGGTAGGGTTCAGCGTGAAGAAAAGATCTTATTTTCTCAACCCTGAGTGAGTCCTTTTTTTATTCTCGAGATAAACTCCTACAATTATACATCATGCACAGAATGATACCAAAAAGTAGGCAGACAGTCCTTTCATTCTGATTTTTCATTTTTTCATTTTTTCATTTTTCATTTTCCTTTTCATTTTTCATTTTCATTTTGATAGTGCTTTCATTGTTTTTACGTATCTCTTGATATTCTAGAGATGAGCTGGCATTATTTTTAGCGTGATGGACAACATCTTTAGCTGTACATCTGCAGACACAAATTAAATTAGCTTACTCTATCTTGTTTTGGCACAGAACACCACTGTCTGGTCGTTGTCGACTTTGCTGAGGAATTCGACGCAACATCTACAGTCATCAGCGAACGACACAACACTCGACAGAGAACTTCAGCTGCTGGAGAGCATTTCAAAACAAAATGTACCACAAAGACTGGTAAGCTACTAGAACCGAACACATCTGGCTCCAGGTGTGTACCGCAATGATTGGTATAAACTTCTAGAACCCAATCTTTCTGGATTCTTTGTGTTCTGTGTAATTTAATTTGTCGGAGACCTTTATGTTGTCATTAGTGCTGACCACACCATGTATTATTTGGTTAACCAAGACACATTTATTTATCTTGTGGAAAGTTGAGATCAAAGCCAGTCAAATATTAAAATTGTACAGATAGTCTAATAAAATACCACTAGACATCGCTGCGAATTCCTCAGTAAATATTTGTTTAAGGCTTTCTTGCTATCAGCACCCGGGTAGGTAGGTTTCCTTTACTGAAAAAATTTGGTTAGTAAAGGTGTTCTCTTCTTAAATATTTGGCGACCGAAGTGTCAGGCTTAAAAAAACAAATTTATCTTCCACTGGGTTTATTTTAATTTTCAAAGTTGGCTTCCGTAGCTGAGAGATTTGCTCACTGCCTGCACGGACAGGTGAGAGGAAATTTATAAAGGTCATGATGTGTGATAATAAAGAGATGGCTGTGGATCGTGCTGGAGAACTCAGTAATTTAAATAGTCAAAATGTTTTCAATCAAGTTGGCCAAGAGACGAAAATAGAATTTTCTTTCGGCCTCGTTTTATTTCATCGTTTGTCATCTGTCTGTCTGCGTGGATGTCTATCGTGCTCACGACTATCTTAGCACTATCTGTCGTTTCTTTCACTGCGTATCAGTGAGTTCATCCTTCGTCATGTCTGTGTCCTATGCTGACGTCCTCGTTCATGTCTGTGCCCAATGCTGACGTCATCGTTCATGTCTGTGCCTAGTGCTGACATACTCGTTCATGTCTGTGTCCAATGCTGACGTCCTCGTTCATGTTTGTGCCTAGTGCTGACATACTCGTTCATGTCTGTGTCCAATGCTGACGTCCTCGTTCATGTTTGTGCCTAGTGCTGACGTCATCGTTTATGTCTGTGCCAAATGCTGACGTCCTCGTTCATGTCTGTGCCCAATGCTGACGTCCTCGTTTATGTCTGTGCCAAATGCTGACGTCCTCGTTCATGTCTGTGTCCAATGCTGACGTCATCGTTTATGTCTGTGCCCAATGCTGACGTCCTCGTTCCTGTCTGTGCCCAATGCTGACGTCCTCGTTCATGTCTGTGCCCAATGCTGACGTCCTCGTTCCTGTCTGTGCCCAATGCTGACGTCCTCGTTCATGTCTGTGTCCTATGCTGACGTCCTCGTTCATGTCTCTGTCACGCGGTCTGACTTCTGACTTAACAGCTGTGTTCTGTTTATTGCAGCTGCTGGAACTGCAGATGCTGGGGGAAGTGACAGCTGCAACCCGACATATTCCGGGTATAACAGGCAAGTCGCTAGGTGTCTTCGGGTGCTCAGCTGCTTATGGCTGTGTACAGAGGGTTTATACATGTTCCCGGGAAAACAGTTTTCTTTAAAGTTTCAGTATTACTGTTGTTGACAGTGCCGATGATGTGGCGAGGGGTGGTGCATTTTGGAGACTGAAAGTGAACCGAAATATTTTCGATGGCGTAACTTGACAACAAAACATGGAGGTCTTCTTGCACTACCTGAGAGTTGTATTCTAGAGGGGATTGTGAATAAAAGATTGTTGCGTAAGCCGAAATGTTGAACGGTATCCATCTTTCCATTCCACATACCTTCTCCTGTAATTGTCTGTGTGTAGTGGTAGCTGCTTTATATACTGAAGGATAATTGTCTAGCCTGATAGGACGTGCGTTCCGCTTTAAAAGATAAGGATACCTGATCGGGGCCGGAAACCTTTTACCTGCAAACCAGGAGTTGGAAGGTGAATTATATAAGAAAAATAAAAATGGCAAAAATAAGAGGACAAGGCTTTGCTTTCAACACACTACTCTGAAGGAACATCTCCTTGATTGCTACAGCAGAGGGACATAGTCTTAGAGTTTGTTTCTTGCTCAGGATGTAACCACGTGCGGGACATCCCTGTACACTTCCCCGCACTATCCGACCTCTCTATCCTCAGCACCAGACACGCTCGTGCCAGTTCGATCATTAGCCGCTACAGGTAATAAGCAAGATAAGATTTCTGTAAGGACCTGCACTGAGCCATTGTAGGATCATCCGTGTCATCAAACGTATAAAAGTTATCGTTCTTCCTGGCAGACGCTGACGTCAGGAGCTCCCAGAAACTTCTGGCGTCTTGGCAAGCGGTGCGCGAGGCCGTCAGCACCAGTCACATCAGACAGACTTACCAGGAGTATGTCAAAGCTTCCGACTTCAGCAGCGACGGTATACCTTTGATATTATTCTTTGTCTGTCTATTCGTCTCTTTGTCCACATGCTTTTCTGTTCGGCTGGCTGGCCTGTTGGTCTTTCTGTCTCTCTATTTTTTCTTGCTTTCTCTCTTAGTTATTATTTCATCGTCTGTCTGCTTGTCCGTATGAATGAATGATCGTACACTGCAGGAATTATTTGAACTCTGACAAATTCTAAGCTCTACTCTCACATATTGAGCACGGATTTTCCTGGGTTTGTCGAGGTTTGCCGGGTATCTACGGTTTGATGAATGTCTGTATGATGTCACGAGGGTAATAATTCTGTATCGAGGTTTACATCTGTTGTCTGTAGTATTTACTCTTTACTGTATTTACAGTATTTACTGAGTATTAGCTGAGTAAAGGTTTATTGGATGTTATTTTTTTTTTGTCTGGAAGCTTAAATTGCGTGCAGTAAATCTGAAGGTTTATGTATTGAATTATAGTTGTTTCAAGGTTTACAGATGGACTTGTCATTCGAGATTTACGGTTTAAAGCCTGTTTCCGTGCAGACCTCAAGCAGCCCTCGCGCCTCAATGTGACGTCAGAGGCGTCAACACTGTATCGCCGCCTTCACGCTTACGTCAGACGGGAGCTGAAGCGTATCTACGGTCCCCACCGGTTGCCCGTTACAGGCCACCTGCCTGCGCACTTCGTGGGTATGTGATTGCACCAACAACCCGAGCAGATAATGACTGTTTTATTTATTTTTTTGGTTCTCGTTAGAAACCGGAAGCAGTGAAAAATATTATTACCGAATTGAAGGGTGTCAGACTACATTCAGGCACATATTAGGGACAGATCATCTGGCGTGTTGGCGTGCGTTTATTTTCAGAAGCTAACGTTCCTTCAACACGAATACACAGCTCAGCCACCCACTCATCACCTCCACCCACACAGCTTCATACAGTTCAGCACAAAAGAATGAAAAATGTCGGCTGAAGATTATACATAATGTCTGCTGTCCCACCTTTCCGTCCTCCAATTAGCCTGCAGACGTCTGCCATTCGAGTTTATGTTCGTCTCCGCAGAATTAATGTTCAAAGCGAGGCTCCGACTCCCCGGCACTTGCATTATCTACAATCCTTGTGATAGGAGGCGCGGGGGCGGATAAGAGAGGGGAGGATAAGGGAGGGGAGGATAAAGTGGCCTGATGAGTTAAAATTTAAGTGCAAAACAGATAGGGGATATAAAATTACAGTGTAAGTCAAGAGTCTCTTTGTTGTCTTTGACAAACAGAGAAAAAAAAATTTCATTGCATTTCTTTATTAGTTTTACAGGGTTTAAATTAGTCTTCTTTGGAAACTGCCATTAGCGTTGGCTAGAGGGCTATACAGCGATGTTTAAGTACCCTGATTTATTATCATCATCATCCTGATTGTCAGTTTCCCCGTGGTGTCTGCTTTAGATGGAGCTGATGGAGTTACCTGGGAAAGGTATTATCACCTGCTGCGACCTTTTAAAGAGGAAGACGAGAACCTGATGCTGGACAAGGTTCAAAACAGTTTACTAACAATTTTTAATTTCAACACAATTTCGATCCAACCGACATGTTGAAATTTTCTAATCGTGAAACAAATCGATTATTTAAATTAAACTATATTACGATTCATATAATAAATGTTTCATAAGAAAAATGGAGTTCTTTTGTAAGCAGGAGGAAGATTTCTTATTTAAACAGAAAAGTACACCGGTGTTGAGAGAAATAGTAAACAACAGGTGACAGACAGCATTAAGCCCAACTAAGCTAAAGGAGAAAAAAAGATCAAAGACAAATGAGATCCTAGTTAAATTATAAATATTTTTAGCATAAAATGTGATTTATCAACCTCTGAAAATAGTTTCTAGTGAAAAAAGTTAAACTAATATATTTTAGATAATCGACAATGTCTAGTCAGAAATCGAACAGCTCTACGTAAAGTTAGAAAAACTACCTTACAAAAAAAGCATCTGGATGAGAATTCTCACAGAAAATCTTAAAGTAATACTTCTTTCAAAAGAAGATACCAGTCATTAGGTGAAAGACAAAAATCGTGAAAAATAAGTGAAATTAAAATGATTTCCTTAGCGTAAAATTTTAGCTTTCGGCGCAAGAGATAATTTGAATTACAAGTTCATGATCCGGACTTATAAGAATACTTAAATAGTTCAAAAAAGGTTTTTAAATAACAGCAAAAAAGGAAGACGAAAAAAAATGAGTACCACACACTGAAAATACCTGCACACAAACACACACATACGAACGCACGTATACACACGCTCTCACACACACACACGCAAGCACGCAAATATTCAAGCATTTATTTTTTCTTATTTTTATAGTTATATATTGATAAATAGGAGAAAGTTAAAGTGGGTAAAAGACTAGAAATGAGAATGATGAGAGCGAGTGAGAGAGAGAGAGTGAAAAAACCTATTTTTATCTTCTACAGATTTCGACAGTGGACGATCTGTTTAGAAGTGTGGAAGACTTTTACTCGTCTCTGGGGTTTCCCCGTCTCCCAGACAGTTTCTGGAATTCCTCCATTTTGTCAAAAGCATCTGATAACACCAGCCTCGTCGTCTGCCATCCTCCGTCAGCTTGGGATCTTTACAACAACGACTTTAGGTACAAAACTAGGAAGAGGACGTGGTTGTGGCGGCGGCGACGATGACGACGACGACGACGATGATGATGATGACGATGAAGACCACGACGACGATGATGATAATGAAACCGATAAGATGCACATTTTACATGCCACTTTATATATATGTTATTCTGTGTCCCCCGTCAGTTCAATGTTCACAAACAAGCTTCCAGGAAATAATATGCTTTTACTTACAGACTGCCCTGTCAGGTCAGCAGGGTACAATAGATTTTCCTTCTAGAACAATCTGAAAGAAATACCTGAATTCCAACTACTTAATATTAGTCCGATGTCACAGGGTCATCGCTTGCCTAGAGGAAAACAATCCAGACATGCGCACTGCTGTGGAGGTGATGGGTGAAGTGTACATGCTTCAAATCAAGAATGGACTTCCGTATACACAAAGAACATTGCTCTCTGACAGTACGTAGTGGAGACAATTAAAATACAATAAAATGTTTCTAAAGCTGTATTTATTGCTGCTGTAAAGTTTGTTTTGTCTTAAACACATTTTAATTACCTTTTTGAGGACGTGGGTACTTGATTTTGTCGACAATTTGAAATATATATATATATGAAATGAAAAGCAGGTAAATAAATCAAATAATTTCATATAATCTTTTCTTTAATTAACAGGTGTTACAGACGCCATTAAGGGGGCTCTCTCGCTGGCATTTTTAACACCTGCGCACCTCGCAAGCCTTAGTAAGACTGCATCAGCACTCAGCCAGACAGGTGAGGGGAGGTATGACTGCAAGGTTTGCTACCTTCTAGAAGAAAATGCGAGTGCAAATACAATATGTGCTCTGTGCGGTTTGTCACTGACATCAGTTGCAGAAGAAACACATTAGCGGCAAACACAGATAATGTCTAATAGGTAAATATATAAGTGAACTAAACTAGAAACTTAAAAAAGGCTGAACTGAAAGAATTTGCTCAACTTATCAAGAGTTAAAGAACTGTAAAATCCCTCTAAAAAACCTTCCCTAACATGTAAACTATTTTAAAACTCGAAAGGGTAACGACGCATCTTGATGATAAAGTAAGGGAGAGATATAAGAAAAAAAAAGAAGTAAAAAATAAACCTCAGAAAAATAAGCGATGTGTGAAATTCGCAAAACAAATGATGTGTGAACATTGTAAATAAATGATTTGTCAAAGTCACAAATAAAAGATTTTTTTCTTTTGTTCTTAAAATTCTGAGAAGGTGGAATGTTCCAGGCAGAAAAAGATTGCAAGTTAAATAGGTTGTTTCTGGTTCTCCATTCTAGACAACTGTACAGGAATGTCTTCCAACCTCTCCAGAATAAACAGCAGGACAGAAGCAACGGGTCTTATGCCAATAAAATTGTCTGAAAACTTGAAAATAAAAATAAAATATAAAAATAAAATCTACTGGTGTAGACGTCTGAAGAAATAGTTGCCTAACCTTTCACTGACTGCCCACAGAGGTTGAACTCAACTTCCTGCTGAACACAGCCCTGAGTCGTCTCCCTTCAGCAACGTGGCAGTACGTGGTCAACCAATGGCGCACCGCCGTGTTTAGCGAGCAGTTACCTCCCGTCCAGTGGGAGGAATACTGGTGGAAATTAAGGTAAGTGTCAACGACTGGCTGACTGGTTTGTCTGGTCTTCAGCCATGTGTCAGGACTGTAGACTAATGGCCACCATGTCAGCCACATCGTGAGAGAGAGACCACCATGGGTTCGTTAACCAGTATTTCCCACGAAAGTACATAGAAGCTCCTACAATTTCAAGACTACGAAGACAAAAATAAGAATTCTGGCATGCATGCTAATTTAGAATCATTCGTGATGTTCTCCTGTCATAGCAGTTCTCTTGTACAACTCGTTCTGTCTGTTCTGTTTGATCAAAGATGTGAGCATGAAGGCGTGTCGCCTCCTGTCACCCTGCAAGACAAGGACAGCAGTGCCTTTACCTCCCCTTCACTGCTTTTGAACGCGCCATGGATCAGGTGATTTGAGTGCTCGAATTTTTGACTATTCAGTTTTATATCTATATATCGATGTGTGTGTTTGTGGATGTGCTCGCTTTCCCCCGACCCCTTGGACAGGTGCCGGTCAAGGGAGGACTGATTGTCTGACTGACTGATGTACACTCATGTGTATGCGTACCTTTGCTAGTATAAATGCGTGTGCACATGCGCTTACAGGTAAGTGAGATTTGCATCTTTCCATGCAGTTATGTGCCCCTGACCGAGAACGAACTCGCACCATACACTCTTGTGATTCGAGACATTGTGTTTATCAGTTTGTCATCCCCTTCGCGAGCATTTTCACGACACTCACCCTTTCGTGACGGTTATAGCTTTTGGCTTCTTTTTAAAATCTTTTTCATCGATGCAACTGCCAGAGACGAAGAATTGGTCCTGACTCAGTTTCAAGTGCTCCGCGCCTTGTGTCGTGCTGCTAACCACACCGGGCCTCTTGCATCCTGCAACATCCAGGGTTCTCGGGAAGTCGGTGAGCTCATCAGGTATGTCTTATGTGTCTTCATTATTTGTTTAAAGAAAAGACAAGTTTTTTTTTTGCCTTTCTTGTATCCAGAAGGCCTGTCAGTTGTAAAAACAAACGCTTTCCTCCACATCCCATTATGTTCAGGATGGTCTTATGTTTCTTTTATAGACAAAAATAAATTAGATTGTGGTCATCGAAAGCTGCAGTTGTCGATGTGTTGTTATGAGTTGTTTTATTTCGTTCGCTACTTTTTGCTACAGAAAAGCTTTTCGGGAAGATTCTACACTGACAGCCTCTGACAGGCTCCGAACTTTGACCGGAAGTAGCACCAGTGACGTCAGCGCCCTCATGGATTTCTTTCGGCCTTTGAACGAGTGGTTGTCCATCACCGTGGACCCCGAGGACACTAAGTGGCTGGCCGTCTGTCCAGATCCAACCTCGGGAAAAGTTCAGAGTGAGGACGCCATGCGAGACTTCTTGCGTCGTCACGAAGACGAGGTCCGGCCACTCATCACACAGCAGATGGAGCTGGAGTGGATCTACAACACCAACATCACCGACTACAACCAAGAAATGCAGGTGTGTATCTCCCAGGGCTCTTCTTCCTTCTGATCTTTGTGTTTGCACAGTGGCTGCACTCAAATCTGAAAACTCAGCCATGGTATTCTGATGCCACCCTTCCGTGATATACTAGGAGTTTCTGTCTATGTCAATTTTCCCAAATAAAAAAATATATATTTTCGCCCACGTGAACAAGGTTTAAGGTGAAATACATAAGTTATCGCTTAACTTATACTAGAGCAATAAATGAGAGTTATTGCCCTCATTACTGTGCTTATTGTGATCACACCTTTGTACAATTGCATCTCTAGAAGTCTTTTAGGATAGGTAGGTGAATGAGTAGAAAGTCATTGAAATATAAAAGAGAATATCTCATCTCATATAAACATACAATGAACAACATAAAAAACTATTCTGTGTTCACGGTTGACGACTTGTTGGTTAGCGATCGAAATGTCGTCTCTTCTCCTTTGTGAAGCAAGTTGTCATGGTTACAGGTGAACGGCAGCCTCGTGCTGTCCCATTACGCCAAGCGGTACGGGCGAGAAGCGGCCATGTTTGACATCAAAAATATCAAGAACATCACTTTGTATCGTCTGATGTCTCCCATCGCTGACATCGGCACATACGCGCTGAAAGACGAGGCAAAGCTCAAGAGAGTAAGTTTCTCAGAGAGTGTGTGTGTTTGTGTTTTATTTGAGAGTGATAGGTCAATTTACATGATACAAAAAGGAGGGAAAACTATTTGGTCAAGGGTTTAAAACTTTTTTTCATGTTTGAGAACAGTTGAAAAACTGCTGCTGGCCTGTCCAGCTGTCGCCATTGCAGTCCCACCCACCACCTCCAACCAAACTCCAACTCCTCCATCTTCCTTGCTACTCCGCTGATTTCTCGCTGTAATACCACAGATTAAGTTGTTTTCTCAGCTGGCAGTTCGACTTCTTCCTCTCGCCAGCAACATTTGCGAGTTTATGGACGAGTGTATCTTGAGGTAGAAGATATTGCTCCTCTGCAATTAAAAACATAGTCGATTAGCAGGATGGGAGGGAGAGATGGGGAAGGAAAACAACTCGGTCCTGTTGAAGCAGGTGTGCGATAGAGTGCAAACACGCTGCAGTGGAAGGTTGACGAACTGAGCATTAGCCACGGTTGTTACTTTCTAAGAGAAATCAGAAGTAGCGAAGTGTGCCCGATGCCAAGTGCCGCCATGATGAGTGGATTAATTGCTTTGCTCTGATCGCTCTGACAGACAACGTGTGTGTGTGTGTGAGTGTGTGTGTGTGTGTGTGTGCGCGTAAGTATGTGTGTATATGTGTGTGTGAGTATGTGTGTGTGAGTGTGTGTGTCTTCGTGAACTCACGCATGACTTTGTTCGTTTGTGAGAGGATGCGAGCGTATTCCTACATATGTGTATGTACGTGTGCTTGATCACGTGTGTTAACGTCTCAAACATTTGTCTAACCTATCTGACCTACACTAAAAATAACCTGACCTCTTCACGCAGTTAAGCGAAGTGATGGCCACCATGCTGGAGATCTACTCTAAGGCGAAGGTTTGCCTGACCCCAGACACCTGCCTGCCCTTAGACCCAGGTAGGTCACCACTCGGTTCTCAACCATTTATTTTTACATTAACACGAGTAGTTACACTACTGTACCACCGCAATAATCTCTTTGTTGTTGACATTAGAGTCCATTATTATTATTATTAATTAAGATGGCGTCTCGTGGTGTTTCGACTACAATCTACTCCTTGGTCTCGGTAAGCTCACACCGTGCGAACTGAATTCAATGTTCTTTCTCTTCTCTCTTCTCTCTCATTCTCCGTTTTGTACCAGTTTACTTGTGGTTGCAGATGTGTCCGACATCATGGCCAAGAACCGTTCTTATGACGCGCTGGCACATGTCTGGACTTCGTGGAGAGACGCAACGGGGCGCAAAATGAAGGACCTCTACGCCGAGTTCGTGCGGCTGGGCAACGAAGGTGTCCG
This sequence comes from Pomacea maculata, assembly GCA_004794325.1. NCBI lineage: Eukaryota > Metazoa > Mollusca > Gastropoda > Architaenioglossa > Ampullariidae > Pomacea > Pomacea maculata. The sequence goes on from SRHC01002719.1 coordinate 18,716, forward strand.
GACACTCGGTCAGACAAAAGCACTTTTGTTATATCTGTGTGGTCTGAGAAGGTTTTAGATTTCGATTACAACTAACTAGATACCCTATTTTTTATGAGCAGGTAGTTTATTTTAAAAAAAACCCCTGCCATTCCATCTATTTTTAGAAGGTAAATTTCTCTTCAGGTCACACAGACATGGGAGAATACTGGCGATCCCTTTACGCAGATGACAACTTTCAGTCAGAGTTAGAGACCCTGCTACATCAGCTGCAGCCCTTGTATCAGCAACTGCACGCCTACGTACGGAATCGACTTCTGAAATTTTATGGCGACAAGCATTTTCCAGCCACCGGCCACATTCCAGCACACCTGCTCGGTAAGGCAAGAGTGACAAAGCACCGAACCCCTTGCCTAACCTGTCTATACTGTACTTACCAATCCACAAGATTCCTCCAGACAGGCTAACAAACCGACGGTCAAAAGGAAGAAAAGACAAAACAATTGTAACAGAACTTGCTGAAGTCCTCTGTCGGCCATTTTGCCACTAGTAAAGTCATAGCCAGCCTGGAACATCAACATATTGACACCTGCCTTCTTAGTTTTGAAATCAAAGATTAAAAGAAGTCCAAGAAAATGAAAGGCATGTAACGTTTGTACTTCATGAAAAATACGAAGATGAAGTAGCATGGTCTCCAGAATACTGAGACAGTATTACCATACTACCTCCAACATGGCGGCTTAGGGCTTCAAGCAGAGTTGTGTTGATTATAGTTTCATATCAGCGGTTGTGACAGAGAAATGAGACGGGTTGAGAGTCTGATTATTAGTTTGGTGCCTTTATTTCAAAAACTGACTGTAAATGTGCTCTGTTGGCTTCAGGTGACATGTGGGCCCAGCAGTGGCACAACATCCTTGACCTCCTCGTGCCGTTTCCAGAGAAAGAGAGCGTTGACGTCACGAGCGAGATGGTTCGCCAGGTGCGATCTGAAGATTAGACAAGAAATTACTTTTCTGTAAACTATTTCCACAGAAACCTCTCATTCTTCTCTTTGTCATCGAGCTTGCTTGACATGCTTGCCCCGAACATTATTAACTTAGGGTCTGTATGTGTGCGACAGCTGCTTACCTCTCAATCATCCCACTACTCAGTTATGTATGTATAATATGTTTAAATGTAGATATATGTTTATGTGTGCATATGTCTTTGTATATTTATTGTAACTGTATCTGTTAAAAGACTGGAAATAATCTCATCATCAAGTTCTTTTAACTCGAGTTCTTTTTTCCCCCCTCATCGTCTAGAACTACACAGCACTTCGAATGTTCAAGACAGCGGAAGAATTCTACACTTCCATTGGTTTGCCTGCGTTACCACAGGAATTCTGGAACAACTCCATGTTTGTGAGGCCACATGATGGCCGGGAAGTGGTGTGCCACGCGTCGGCATGGGACTTTGTTAACGGAAAGGATTTCAGGTAAAAGAGAACAGTTTTGATTCCAACGAATATTAGTTGTAATAATAATAACAACAACAATAATAATAAAAAATTGAAAGATTATTGAAAGCTTTGCATAACGCATACTCGTACTCATAAGGAGAATTACGATTATTGAGAAAACTTGACGAAGATGATAACGATGACGATGATGATGATTTGTATGAAGTTAGAAAGAAACTTGGTAAACTTCGGTAAAACATCAAATGTCTTGCTCCACTCCAGAATCAAGATGTGCACTGATGTCACGATGGAGGACCTCATCACCATCCACCATGAGATGGGTCACATCCAGTACTACCTGCTGTACAAAGACCAGCCCTTTGGCTTTCAGGAAGGAGCGAACCCAGGTATTGGTTGATCCTAAGTTCTTGTGTAATTAAGACTTGTGCTAGTCAAGACTAATTACCTTTCTGCATTTTATGTTCAGAACATTTTTCCTTCACCTTTTCTGAAAAAATACTTTAAATAACTTCTAGAGAGTTGAAATAAATAATCAACTTATTGCACGTATATTTAAAATGATCGTGTAAGAAGTTTAGTAATGAGCTTTCAGAAATTGTAATAAATACAAATGACAGGGAAGCACAAAGTAAGAGTTATATATTTGTAGGAATAAACTTCTATCTGCGTTTCACGTAAATTAAAATTTTGAAATTGAGGAAGGTACCTTGAACATACGAGAAAAAATGCTCTGGACATTTCGCTGACTTATGAAGTGGACGGTTGTAGAAAAGTCAGTGATCCTCCTGACAACTGTCTTCATGTTTCACTGACATCATAAAGTGTTCGATTTTGACAATACTGTACAATACTGTACTTATCTGCTAAATATTCGTACGATTTTAGTTACATTGAAGTCAATGTAAAAAAAAAATATTGACGGAAATCTTTCCTTTCATCTATTTTGATATGATTTCTTCTCCTCCCAACTCCGTGGGATAGGTTTCCACGAGGCTATAGGTGATGTCATAGCATTGTCTGTTGCGACCCCTAGTCATCTTCACAAGATTGGACTTCTCTCATCGCCAGAAACGGACAACGGTCAGTTTTCACCTTTGACCTTTTACAGACTTCATGTCAAATAGTTCATACTTTTCTGTCCATACTCATTTCACTCTTATCTCAATTGAAGATTTGTCCCCCCGTTTTTTATTTAAATAAGTTTTGCTTGTCTATTTTAAAATTTCTGTTTATTTAAAGTAACTTCATGCTATACATTATATTTTGTTTTTAAACAAATGAGCATAGTCAGAGGGGGACTGCAAAAGAGATCAGGTTGTATTGATATCTGTAAACTACCATGAATTTTAACAAAGGACATTTTATGCCTACTGCCACCCATCTTGATGTTCAGTAGTCACAGTAGACATCGAGTAGTAACCTAACGTTAGATAGCCACGCCTACTTACGTTAGATAGCCACGCCTACTAACGTTAGATAACCACGCCTACTAATGTGGAATTCGAGCGCAGAGACGCCTCCAGCTTTACTAAAGCCTTAATGTCCACTTTCACTATGTTTCCATAACACTTGATGCTTGATCACAGGTGGCTGTGGTGACGACACATATTGACATATTCGACAATGGCACTGGCAGATTAAAAATGCAAAATAAATATTCAATGCCAGTTTAGTCACTTCCGTGACAGCTCAGACAGACACGGCAATATCAGTAATATATTCATTAGTCCTGAGATTTCGGAAGGTTCAAGTGATGTCAAAGAGAAAGCAAAACCATTTATAATTGGCAGAGTGTGCAATGTTCTTGAGGCTTGACATCTTGTTTACACTACGTTTAGAAACTGACATCAACTTCCTGTTCAAGACCGCCCTAGAGAAAGTGGCTTTTCTACCATTTGGATATTTGATTGATCAATGGCGATGGAGCGTCTTCTCAGGGGAAACTACTCCCGACAGTTACAACAGCAAGTGGTGGGAACTCAGGTTTGTGTTCTTTCAGAAATACCCGAGGTAGAAGGTATAATTTATTTTCAAACCAAAGCGATAAAATTGAAATACTAAAATGTGCAAACGTCAAAAATGATTTTTTTTTAATTAAACTGCCACATGAATAAAAACCAGACGAAAATAAATAGAGATGTAAACTTTGCACAATATTTTTTAGCCTCAGATTAATAGAAACCTTTCGTCAAAGAGGACAACAAAATAAAAGTTAAAGAAACCAGCCAGTAAATTTTACTATTTTCGTCTTAGCGTAATGAACGCTGGCAAATGAAAGAAAAGGACTTATTACTTATTTACTTAAACATTTTAGAAATGTAGGTTTTAAAAGGGAAATGAAAGAAAAGGACTATTTACTTAAACATTTTAGAAATAAAATGGTATTAGGTTGTAAAAGGAGGGTTCTATGAACAGTCTGTGTGTTTTTGACAAAACATTTTAAATGTTGTTCCGACTTCTTGACCCGCCGACTGCTTCCTTTATGGGGTGGTGACAGATGCTTGATCAAGATAAGAGGAAGCCTCTGCCGGCTTCATTCTTTCTGAATAATTTAGCCTTTGTCAGGAATGTCTACAGATAGTCGACGATAGAATACATTTAGAGGCTGGTAAGATACACTCAGCTTAAGTAACAAGTTTCACGAGGCAGATGATGGACATTTGATTCCATGTTTACAAAACCGCAGATGCCAGTTTCAAGGGATCTCGCCACCTGTGAATAGGTCTGAAGACGACTTCGACCCAGGAGCCAAGTTTCACGTGCCAAATAATATGCCGTACATAAGGTGATTTATCATCCTTCTCCTCCACCTCGTCGTCGTTGTCGTCGTCGTCATCCTCCTCCTCCTCCTCATCATCATCATCTTGTGTTCCTACTATTCCGCAGTCTCCACCTGTTGATGCAAGTGCTAGTATTATTGTTGCCGCTTTTTTTCTTGATGCGTCTACATGCCTCAACACCTTTCCCCAAACCTCATCTACCACTCAATCATCACGTGACAGCTGAGTAAAGATGGTGATTGCTATGCTGACAGGTATTTTGTCAGCTTCGTCCTGCAGTTCATGTTCCACAAGCGACTTTGCGAAGAGGCTGGACATAAGGGGCCACTACATCGCTGTGACATTTATCAGTCCGCAGCAGCCGGCAACCTTTTCAAGTAAGTTGTAATCACACACGCAAACTCTCTCTGTCTCTCTCACACACATACATCAGCAGGAAAAAATGCCAACACTCACTTTCACATTCATTCACAAACACACGCACAAGCTCGTGCAATAAAAGTCACAAGCTTCTTGAAGGCCTCTTAAATAAATAACTCAAGCCACCCAAAGCTCGTGTCACAGTTATGAACGATGTCTGCGGCAGAAATATGCTTCAGAAGGGAAGCTCTCAACCATGGCAAGACATTCTAAGAGACTTCAACAGCCAGACCAAGATGAGTGCCACCGCCCTCCTGGAGTATTTCCAGCCTCTGACAGAGTGGCTCGCCATTCAGAACAAGGGACTACCTGTTGGCTGGACACCACAGTGTCCTCCGGGCACAACTGACAAGGTGTGCGTTAATTGTGGAATGCATTGATAGCAATTGAATGATCCAATTTATGATTTACCCCCATTTTTATTATTTTCAGTTATCGTTCGAAAGGGTTAGGTTTGAGTCAATAGTATTGATGTCGCGTGGTGTGGGCGCTTTTATTTTTGATGAAAGTGTTTCTTTTTGAGTCCCTGTGTGCAGCATTGAAAACTATTCACTTGTTTGTTGACAATTGCGTTTTTGGCTTTAGAGGTTTGGGGGAAAAGCAAAGCAGTTTGGGGAGAAGCTTGCACCGTTCTCACAAAAATGTTGTCCCCCAAGAAAATTTCGGTCTCTAACACCTCACTCCCCAACGATCTAATAAAAGAAGATGTTAAGGACGACCCCTTTTTTACAAAATGTGATGGATACGGTCCACAGATTCGGGACATCGGCCTGGCAAGAGGCTGGATTCACCACTACAACACAGAGGCAAAGGTTAAGGTCAGAGAGCTCAACGAGCTGGCCTGGAACTATGATACAAATATCACAGACGACAACCAGAAGAAACAAGTGAGTACACTTGTCCTTTACCTCATTAGAATGTGTGTCTGAACTTTATCAAGTGGAATATGTATGAAATAAGCTAGTAAACAATCGTAGTATAAACATAACGTTTGTCACCTCCATGTCTTGAGGCTGGCAAAGCCTAGTCAATTAAAAAATGTTGAATCCTACTTTATTAGGCCTTGCGAGCACCTCTCACTGATAAGTAAATAAAAGTTTTATAATGTGAAAAAGTATTTTACCTTCTTGGACGCTTTGTAGCAGACATTTGAATGAGTTGATAATACTTGCATCAGGATGAGGGCCAGTTCGTATTCGCCAACTGGCAACAAGCCATGGCAGCCGATGCTGAAAGTTTCGACTGGCAAAACTTTGGTGACGACTCCTTGGTACGTCAGTTCCGGTTCGCCAGCGACATAGGTACTTCAGCCATGAAGAACGCCACGAAACTGAAAAGGGTAATTATGGCAACGACGGCCTCCTCCTCCTCCTCCTCCTCCTCCTCATCATCATCATGCTACTTGAACTGATCAATGAACGGTTACTATGACAACACTATTTTTGGTGTTGCGTACGTTGCGCACGTTCGACAAAGCTGTGGAATGAAAGACTTTTCTGATGATGAAATAAAAAAAAAATACAAGTTAATTTGATTTTCTTTCCCCCCAAAGCTCAATGAACTTCAATCATCTCTCGAAGGCATATACGGCAAGGCGAAGGTGTGTGACGATAACAGCAACTGCCTCGATCTGGAGCCCGGTATGTTCATCGCAAGACTTCTATTACATAATACTTATTGTGACGTTTGCGCTGATGATGACAAACATTGTGACTTGGATTATATTCACTGACTGATTGAACGAATAACACTTTCTCTCTTCTTCTCTTTGAATTCAATCTGTGATATTGTTTCACGTCCAGGCCTGACGCGGCTGCTACGAGAGTCACGTGACTATGACAAGCTGTTGTGGGCGTGGCAAGGATGGCGTAACGCCACAGGGCCCAAGATGAAGGACGGCTTTGTGGAGCTCGTGGAACTCATGAACGAGGCCGTTAAGCCCCTGGGTACGTCACACGTAACAGTCATTTTTCTTCCTCTGACATCTTTCTTTAAAATGTTAGACAAACGTGAAAAATATAATAAACCAAGCCAAACTTAAATAAGGTTTTGATCAGCATTAAGTGAAATAAAATGGAGGCATAAGCTGACGAAATAGACACAATAAACGTCACTTATTTTTCCTGTGACTGACGTCAGCAAATCTCTGACGTATGTATTTACAGGGTACGCAGACTCTGGTGCATACTGGCGTTCATCCTACGAGTCGGAAACACTGGAAAATGACGTCGAACAGCTGCTGACGCAGCTGGCTCCGCTGTACAAGCAGCTGCATGCCTACGTGCGCCGCAAGCTGATGGAGATTTATGGCGAGGACAGGCTTCCGTACTCTGGTCACATCCCAGCTCATTTGCTCGGTGAGCCACTCCATGCATAGAGTCAGAGAGTGCCAGAGTAAAATGAATAAAGAAACCCTTACAAAGGCTACCGTCTATTATGACGACAACAGCTTTGATGCTAGGGTTACTCGGTGCATTTTTATACTGAGGGCAATGTCGTTAAAAAGAAAGATGTCCATGAGCTTTCGGAAGTTTTTATTATTTTCAGCTAATTTTTTTCTAGACAGTTGTTGAGATTATTTTTGTTACCATGACTAGTTTGGTGTTTATTAAGTATCAATTAATAACTAGTCTGATCTCAGTGGTTTTAAATAATATTCAAGTATTTTTAAGACTCAATCGTTTGTGAAGGAATAAACATTTCGGTCACGATGGCTTCTAGTGAGGATAAACTGCAATGAATGTTTCATCAATTAAATTTTTAGAGATTATTAAAAATAGATCTCCATGATTAGGAATGATTAAACAGATGAAACAACTTAATTTCATTGAATGCCTAATATATGCAATATTTAAAGTAGGAACCAAAAAAAAAAAAAGGAAAGAATTTTCACTTTCAATTCTTGAACAACATTTGTAAACTAGCAGCAGTTAATATGTTCTTTTAAAATTGTAAGCAGATTAAGAAATTTTATCTGCAGGGGACATGTGGGCACAGGAGTGGGGCAGCCTGAACGAACTCCTCAGACCCTTCAAAGACAAGGGTAGGACAGACATAACCCCAGAACTTCTCCGCCAGGTGAGAGCGACTCCATAGTGATGTGCATCTGTCGGAACTATCGCATCGCCCCCATCGCTCTCTCATAGGATACTCGCTCATCAAATTACCACTCATTATCAAATGTCAAAATTTCTTCTGCGTAGTATTTTATTTTTTTCATTAAGGAGCCACTGGTATCAGAACGGAGAAAATAAAAATGCCCCCCGGGGAGCCGTAGTACGTGAACTAGGTGTTGGTGAGGATGGGACAGACGGTGTGATTTGTACAGGCTTTAACTGCCACACTCTGGTTTAGTATTGTTGTATTATCCCAGGGTTATACAGTGGAAAGGATGTTTACTCTGGCGGAAGAGTTTTTCGTGTCTCTCGGCCTGGAACCCATGCCACAGTCTTTCTGGCGAGACTCGATGATGGAGAAACCTGATGATGGCAGGGATGTCGTCTGCCACGCGTCTGCCTGGGACTTTGGCGACGGCAAAGACTTCAGGTTGGACAGATGACTAGCTAGATCATGAGTGGTTGAATGCGATTGGTTGACTGTCTTGCCGATTTTCTAGATGTCTTTTCTTACCTGGATTGATGACTATCTTGCTAGCAAGCTGATCTTCATAGAAACGAAGTAAGAATAATTGCATCTTACATGGTCAGGGGTTAAAACTCATATAGCTCATTGCTATAAATAGCATCGACATGAGTTCCATATTTTTTTGGGGTATGTGTGCGTTTGTGCGTTTGTGTGTGTGTGTGTGTGTCATTCAGTTCGTAATAAGCTTTGGTGACTGTTATGCGCACGCACGCAAACACACAAACACCCATCGCCTCGTACGCACACTCACACAAATGAACATTATTCTACATGAAGCCTTTCGTGGTCTTCAGGATTAAGATGTGTACGGACATCACGATGGAGGACCTCATCACCATCCACCATGAGATGGGTCACATCCAGTACTGCCTGCAGTACAAAGATCAACCTTACCTGTTTAAATCGGGCGCTAACAGCGGTCAGTAACATTCATACCGGAAGCTGTTGTCGCTTCCGCTCATCGTTTCCATCATTCCTTCCTTTTCGCATGATGAAAATAAGTCACGAGAACAGAACGGCCCTTGTTTGCAGTCTATGTTGGATACGTTGTAGTTGTGAACAACACAGGCCATATCAGAAGCTTAAATCATGGGTTCAAACTTTGTTCAAACTGTCATCTTTAATTACATGCTGTACCAGGGTGTACAGCTGTACACTTTATGAACCCCCTCTTGACGTAACAGCATAAATCAAACGGACATTGCATTATTAAAAGTTAATCAGTGAAATTAATCAGTTAATAGTCTTACACAAGTTTTGTAACAAGACAAATCAGAGAGAAGACACGGGATAACTCTAAGCTCACTGAACCATGGGATAACTCTAAGATAACTCTAAGCTCACTGAACCACATGCAGCTTTGTACAGGTTCATTAAGTTATGGGCAAAAGCAGTAGTCGCCATGGTAACTACTTGTTGATGGTGTCGCTTCCCACTTTTGACAGGTTTTCACGAAGCCATCGGGGACACCCTGGCCATGTCGGTCGCCACGCCTCGTCACCTGCACAAGCTGCAGCTGCTGCCCAGTGCGGATGAAGACGAAGGTCAGTGACCTCTGATTTGATTCGCACATAGCTGAGGGGCTATGAAATTTTCACGAACCATCGTCAAATACAAACAGTTGACTATTGTAATAAATTTTATTATTATTATTATTCAGAAACGACAATCAACTATTTGATGAGCATCGCTCTAGACAAAATCGCGTTTCTACCATTTGGATACTTGGTCGACCAATGGCGCTGGAGAGTCTTTTCAGGGGAGACAACCCCGTCTGAGTACAACGACAAATGGTGGCAACTACGGTAAGAAGCAAGTTTGTTTTGAAGTCTCTTAAGATGATTACCGAAAATATATTGCAAATTGATTCGAAATGAGGGCATGACTTACTTATACATCCAGCAACTGGCACTTCAACCCGTCCACCCATCCATGTATCCGTTTATCCATGAATCATATAGGGAGACTCCTAAAGCTATTTATTAACAGTGTTATTTGACTTTCTTGTCATCAGGTGTAAGTATCAGGGCGTTTCACCTCCTGTCGCCCGCTCGAGTGAGGACTTTGATCCTGGCGCCAAGTACCACGTGGCAGCGAGTGTACCATACCTCAGGTGAGACCATGTACTTTACCTCAGGTGAGACCATGTACCTTACCTCAGATGAAACAGTTCGTGGTAGTCGCTATGATACAGTTACACAGCTAACACCGAGGCAACCTTATGTTCACACCATAGCTACGGCTCAGATAACTTATGCACCGCCTGGTGTTCGTAATCAACCGTTGCTACAGTTGTTGATGTTGCAGGTACTTTGTGAGCGGTGTACTGCAGTTCCAGTTCTACAAGGCGCTGTGTCAGGCAGCAGGACACACAGGGCCACTGCACACCTGTGACTTCTACGGTTCACAAGAAGCAGGACAAGCCCTGAGGTACGTTAACTTGCAACTCAATATCTAAGTACTAATACTCACGTACCAAGGCATCAGGAATTTTTTTTCCGAAAAAGAAGAAGCAGAAGTCGCTTGCAGAAAAATAAATGATGTCACTAATTCAAGACATTAGTGTTGTAAGTCAACTACAGGCGATAATTTTCCCACAATCTGTTTACTGTAAATGTGAAAGCATAAGAATTTTTGGTCGACCAAAATCGACTATTGCAGATTGAAAGACTAGTTTTTGACATTATATTCCATTTTGTCTTACCGTGTGAAGTAGGCTTTATTTTCTTGTTTCTTGTCTTTCATGCTCAGCAAGATGTTGCAGCTCGGCTCATCGCGGCCTTGGCCAGAGGCGTTGGAGATGCTCACTGGCACGCGCCGAATGGACGCTGGGCCCCTGATCGAGTATTTCCAGCCTCTGGTTGACTGGCTGAGCAAAGAGAATGCCGGGTACGAGGAAGGGTGGCGGGAGGAGTGTCCACAGACGGATCAGGAAGACGCCGGTCGCTGGCTACAGGAATATGACCGGAAGTTGCAGCAGTACCGGGTGGCGGAAGTGACGTCAGATTGGAATTACGAAACAAATATCACAGAAGAAACCTCCGAACGATCGGTGAGGGGAAGATTTGATTGGATTTAATCGAGAGAGCAGAATCCCACACATGGCCATGAATACACAAAGATATATTTATTTCTATGGTAGAAAAGAAAAAAAATGTATTTATTTTAAAACACTTTCATCACTTTCATTCATTGTGGTTTCCACAGGTTCAAATATTTCAATGGATGAGTCATGATGATACATGATAATTCTAAAGAAGAATAATCAGATAAAAGCACTAAGAGTTGTCGACTCACGCTAACTTTCCTCCTCCTCTCTCTGTATTTTTAAGTGAACTGCTATGCTTGCACGTGAGTATACGTGTGTTCACATATGCTAAGAATATACTGGCGTGCACGAATACCGTTAAATTCCAACGACATTGGCTCTTTCATGATGTTCCAGGTGAACGCTTCAACTCAGTTGGCAATCTTTCAAAGGGAACAAGCAGCAGAGGTGCAGAGGCGAAACTGGACGAATATTCCTGACGCTTCCATGCGACGTCAGTTCCAGATGCTGACGAACATCGGTCCCAGTGCTCTTAAAGACCAGGCCAAGGTGGAGGAGGTAACCTCGTCTTGCACGCGCTCGTTTTTTTTTCAGGCTATTTTTACTGACTGAAAGAAAAAAAGCAAATCTACAAGCGAGTTGCATATAAATGACAGATACTGACTTAATGAAAATATTTTCGTTTCCAATATTGAATTGTGATAAAGATCGTTTACTTACAATCGTTTTTAAGAGACTTGTCTGTGGTTCTTCTAACGTTTGGATATGTACACTATTATGTGTATTGTCATGTCCGGATGTTTATTTCTTTCTCTTTCCTAACCCTGGTGTGATGTGATGCCCTAGTCATGTTGAAGAAAATTGGAAAAAAGACTGGACCAGAACAAAAAGTCTTTGGAATAGTTTCAAGGAAAATAATTTATAAAGTATTATTTTTTATGATTATTGGTCTGTCATGTTAATTGTCCTTATATTATCATGAAAAAAATTAAATCGTGCTTTGCAATGGCGACAACAGCATGGAAACGTGGTTCTTTTGATAATCGGCAATGTCTATGTTATGATCATGAGCAGTGTCTTCCTATATATTATTATATTCATAGATATCAACACACCTCTGTATGTGTGTGTAGATGGAGACGCTTCAATCAAAAATGGAAGGCATCTATGGGGCGGGGAAAGTGTGTCTGGATTCACCAGATCACTGTCTTTCTCTAGAGCCAGGTGAGTCCCAACAAACATCAAGCAAGAAAAACACACACACACAAGTAGTGAAAGCACCCACCGTTGTATGAGTGTGTACCTTTGAAGGAAAGTGATCCTTTGATTGTGCACCCTTTGAAGTCCACTGACTTCATTAAATGTTATTTCAGATTTGGAGGACATACTCGCCAACAACCGAAACTACGACCGTCTCTTGGCCGCCTGGAAGGGCTGGCGTGACGCCACAGGGCCGGCCATCAAGCCCCTGTACCAACAGTTTGTTGCCCTTAGCAACGAGGGTGTCCGGGAGCTGGGTAAGACTTCGACTCCTGTCGAGAAAGTAGAGTTATATATCTTCTTGTCCACTCCTGATATTCTGTGCGCATGTGATTAAATTACTCTTCAAAATTTCTACTTTTTCCATTCCCTTTGTTTCCTGTCTAACAAAGGTTATGCTGACACTGGAGAGTACTGGCGATCTTTCTACGAATCAGAGACCTTGCAGTCAGACCTCGAAGGACTGCTGGAGCAGCTGTCGCCGCTGTACACACAGCTGCAGGCCTACGTCCGCAGCAAACTCATGCACGTCTATGGACCTGAAAGGTTTCCGGCCTCGGGACACATACCTGCACACCTCTTAGGTAAGCCGAGACCCCGACCACGCAAGGTGCATGTTGTAGGGTGGCCAGGTACATGTGATACTACTGATATTCTCTACCGTTGTTTTAAGAGGCAAAATGAACGGGTGGGGGACTAAGTATCCAGGGGCTTAGTCATGAAGCGATGGTAAGTCGTGGCCTCAGGGCAACAAGGTGAAGAAGGGCAAGGAACTTGTAGACGAAGCTTGAAAAAGGTGTCTAGGCTTCCCGGATGCTCTTTACTCCCAAGACAACAGTTATAAAGCGGTGGCAAAGATGTTCTGCTGTAAAAGTAAGAAAAAGCAGTTTCTTAAGTCTCACCAGGGAAGGTAATCACGGAGATTTTCTCACCGTCCCCTTCCCGCAGAATGGCTACCAAATTTATTAGACATATTAAGAGTTGGGAAAATAGATTATTCACGGTTGACTACTTCAGATTGACCGTTTTCTTTTCTGTCCAGCCACTAGACTGTGAAAGTTCGTCTTTTTAGAAGGAAATAAAACAGATTTCAAGGCTGAAATATTCAGAAACGCTTAAGGTTCACTGTAGAAAACTAAATGACTTAGGTATTATTGAAAGTGGGCTTAAATAATGTATATTTGCACGTAGGTAGTAAGTATACTAAATGACATAGATACCAATGAATGTGGGAGTTAAAGGAAGTTTCTGTGCAGGTAACATGTGGTCTCAGGAGTGGGGAAACATCTATGACTTAGTGCAACCTTACCCCAACAGGACCGCCATTTCTGTCACTAAGGCCATGACTGACCAGGTGAATCATGAAAACTTTCCTTATCTATAACTGTATATGTTTATTATTTTTGATATCTTGTAAAGAAGCTCGATTCTCTTTGTTCGGCTTCCATTTAACTAGTACGACTTATTATTATTCTCCTTATGCATCCACCAGCATTCACCCCACCCCCATTGCAAACGAATCGCTAAAAGTGTTACTTTACTAACATATATATATATTTTGTCTTTAAGAGAAAATGTATACCTATAATCTTTCATAGACAAAAATGTTTTTAGAACCTGGGCATTTAAATGGCGAACGAACGGAGGAACACACAAACGAATTATCAAAAACGACGCAAAAATAATCTAGACCAGTCCAGTCCAGTCCAATCTAGACTATACCAGACCAAATCGGACCTGACGAGCACAGACTAGACTTGACTAGACTAGACACAGAAGTGAATCAGTGTTTTGTGTAAAATACCCTTATTGTCAATTGCTTTGTTTTGGAGGTTCATTTTGGTGTGGAGGGGAGGTGAGGGCGAACATACGTGTCCTGTGTTCCCCACTAAACATATTACACATAATGTACACAGGGCTACACGGTTGAGAGAATGTTCAGAACTGCCGAACAGTTTTTTGTCTCACTGGGACTGGAATCCATGCCAGAAACCTTTTGGGCAGGGTCCATGCTGCAGAAGCCGGCTGACCGTGATGTCGTCTGCCACGCCTCTGCCTGGGATTTCTACGATGGTCGAGACTTCCGGTGAGTCTCTTTGTGTCCAGCTTTACTGATAAAGATAATGACCACGGAAAGGATGGGAATTTAGTTATTGGTTTAGTAATGATAGTAGCTCCGTAAGAAGTTCATTGAGGTGACTTGATCATTAGGAAAATATTTTGTTAAAAGTGTTATTATATTTTTTTAAAGAAGAATATGATGCAGATACAGTGTGGAATACGTTTGAACACTTACATGCTCTCGTGTGCTTGTGTGTTTGTATGTAGGATCAAGATGTGTACATACATTACTATGGAAGACCTGCTAACAATCCACCATGAGATGGGCCACATCGAGTATTTCCTTCAGTACAGACACCAACCTCAAATGTTTCGCGACGGAGCTAATCCAGGTTTGTTTGCATCTTCTTTTTTCAAAAGTAGCTTCCAACATGACCAAAGTCACTGTTTTTTGTGATAAATCTCACCCATCTATTGGTATTAAAACGTGTTAAACGAATGCTGCAGGTTTCCACGAAGCTATCGGAGACACCATATCTCTGTCGGCGGCTAGTGCTGGACATCTCCGGAAAATTGGGTTGCTGGCGGAAGGAACCGATAACTACAGTCAGTGATTAAAATTATTTGATTTGGAAAAATAAAAAGAAAATTCTGTTTTGTATTACGCCCAAAGATACAGTTATGCACGTTTACACACCACACTGCCGTTCCAATTGGCTGTTCATAGCCTTCTGGATGAGTATAGTTGGAAACTTTATTCATGATGGGAGTCTGCGGTCCTTTGCCAGATCCACAGGGTCATAAGTTCATCCTTCTTGGCATTCAGAGGGCATGAGTTGTCGTTTCTCCCTCCACCCCGTAATCATCTGCTGTTTGTCGTCCTCATCCTTTCTCGTTGTCGCTATTTGTCCTCTCTACATTGTTTCAGCTGAAAGGGACTTTGTGGGGGGAAAGGGGTATCGGTGCACATCTGAAACTGTGTTCGACAAACCGTCTTCCACTTGACACTCTGCTTCATTTTAGTCACATGATGTTAGTCTTGATATCGCTTCTCTCTCGTCGTCTTCCTGATGATGCTGTTGATGATGATGATTCAAACTCATTCATATTGTATTTCAGTGGACGAGGTCAATTTTTTGATGAAAATGGCGCTTGACAAGGTGGCTTTCCTGCCCTTTGGTTACTTGATTGACCAATGGCGTTGGAGAGTCTTTTCAGGAGAGATTACTCCGGAGAGCTACAACAGCAAGTGGTGGCAGTATAGGTGGGACTTCTCTCTATGTTTTTTATTAAAGTTATTTTTTTAATTGATTTGCTTTAGTAACAGAAACTCTTTCCCTCTTTCTCTGTCACTCACAAACACTTCCTCTCTCTTTTTTTAATTCAATTTTTCCCATGTTGTAGTAACGCCTCGAAACTCTCTCCCTTTCTCTCTATCATCCGCTCTATTTTCTATCGTTTATTCTTTTTCTATATTCATTAATCCTTTATATTTGATATCAGATAGTTATATTTCATAGTATCGTGTTGTTTGAAAGCAATCTACACGGTTTGTTTTGAGCAGCAACAAATTTCCTGAAAAAAACTTAATTTCTGGAATTAAAATGACAATACCCTTCTAATGCTTGTAGATGCCAGTACCAGGGCGTTTCGCCGCCTGTTTCACGAAGTGAAGCGGACTTTGATCCGGGTGCCAAATTCCATGTACCCGCCAACTCACCTTACATCAGGTATCACATGTACCAGTTCTTTTAAAACTCTTAGCTTAGTCACATGGGCAATTTTCAGATTGATTCAAAAAAATAGTAAAATCTGAGTCTTGCATCCTTTTTCAAAACTTTATTTTGTCCTGCTTACAGTTTAATTAAAACATTCCCCCACTTTTCCAAAAAGTTTGTCTCGAGATGTTTCTTACACTTTTGTCATACAGCATTGTATGAATTACCATATGAAATGTTGCATTAATTACAGTATAAATTATGATATGAATTACTGTATGAATTATGATATGAATTACTGTATGAATTATGATATGAATTACTGTATGAATTATTCATCTATCTTGTTGCAGTTACTTTGTAGCCCACGTGCTCCAGTTCCAGTTCCACCAGGCCCTGTGTCAAGCGGCCGGCCACGCAGGCCCGCTCCATCAGTGCGACATCTACAACTCGTCGGCGGCCGGTCAGAAATTAATGTACGTAGACTTCCTCCAGTCTTTCGCTACACCTAGATACACAGGGCCAGCCCATCAATACAGAAAATCAAACTAAATTAACGTAAAAGTAGGAAATATTATGGAACTTTCAGCTGTGTTGGACTAAATTTGCAGAAAATAATGATTGGGAGCTTTATTGTCGCACTCAGAAAATTTTGACTTTGTTAGAGACCACGAATAGGTTTTGGTGGGACACTTAACAAAAGAAGAGAGAGGAAATAAAGACAGTATTAATGAAGATAAACGAGAAATAATATTTTTAGGTTTAAAAAAGTAGTTTCTAAATGTTAAGCGCTTGTGTAATTTAATCGTGTGAATAACTAGACAGTCTAGAAGACTGTCACCATCTCACAACAATGATTTCCCCGAAGCACGGATGTCTTCAACATTTCTCACGAAATGATCTGTCCTTTACAGGGAAATGCTGCGACAAGGAGCCTCTGTCCCGTGGCCGGATTTGCTGGAAAAAATGACCGGGTCTCGCCGCATGGACGCCAGTGCACTGCTAAACTACTTCCGGCCGCTCTACGATTGGCTGAAAGAAGCTAACAGCGGGGAGCGACTCGGGTGGACTCGGCACTGTCCAGAAAACGAAGCGGTGAACCACAAAACTCCGACTCCTACTCCTAATACGACTTGTAAAAACAGTGGAGTTGTTGTGAAACATGATTTAAAAACTGTTTTTGTAACTGTTGTAGTGTCGCTGATAGTTTTGTTGATGCAAAGACATGCTTGTTAATCATTGTAACCAGAAAAAACTGAAAACCAACGGGTCCATTAAACAATTCAAAACTACGGTGGTTTGTTTTAAAAATCAGGTAGCCACAAATAAAATAAGGTGTAAGTACAAAACATCATGTAAAGATAAAAAAGTATTCAAATCCCACGACTATACATCTATGCAGGTTGGTCGGCATGCAGTCAGACCTGTATACACACCTTTCCAGAACACCTGCAAGGCTTTATACACATGAAGTCTGGCATCAAGCTCTTCGCTCTTCACACTCGTGTCAAACACTTAAAGAAATTTTCACAGTCGTGAACAACATTAGTCTTTATTATATTAGCCATCTCGTGACATCAAGTTTTTTAAAAAAAATTATAATATTTGTTTAAATTCTTCATCGTGTAAAACTAACATTACCACATCCCCCATTTTATAGACAGGTGTTTGCATTCACTTATTTGTTATACCGTCAAGAGACTATCACCTTGGCAACTGCTGCTCAAACGTGTTTGAAACCCTTGGTCACGTGACTAGCCTTCAATTAGCCGAGCAGAGCTCGGACTGAGAGAGAGTTACGGAGCATGTCCACAGTGACGTCTTGCCATGCGTAGAACAGAACGGAAGTGGCCGGCTGCAGCAGGAGGAAGCCGTTGTCCGAGAAACGCCCCATGACCTGGCCTGTCTCTAGCCAGACGAAGGGAGCGATGGCAGTGGTGGAGAGGGCGATGCTGAACGTGTGGCCGGAAATCTGAGTCACTTCGAGGATCTGGAGTAAGAGGAAATCGAAGGATGATAGAGACATCAGTGGAGAGAAAAGAGATCGTGGGGTGATGATGGAGTCGGGAGGATACAAGGGAAGAGGTCGCGTAGTGAGTACGCAATTATCAAGGATCATAAAAATAAATCCTTGGGGACGATTGAATCGTTAAAAGACAAATGTTAGTTCTAAAAAAGTGTAGTCACAGTTATTATGGTTATGAGGACTGGATGTATGATAGAGTGGCAAACAATAGACAAACACTAGTATTGGATTGGTGACAGCAGGTGTGACAGTATACTATGTCACGAGGTGTGACAGTGTGTCACGGACAGCAGTACCTACCGTGACCTCAGCCTTCTGTAGACTGGAGTCTTTGAGCTCTGCGAACGAGAGCCAGTTGTTGAGGCCGTAGTCAACATCATCCAGATGGACATACAGGAAACACTCGGTACCGTTGTGACACCCGGCCTGGCTCAGCAGCGTGCTGACGTCCCCTTGAAACACACTGTCCGCTGTGGTGTTCAGCTGCCCACAGAGTTCTCTCCCTTAGCGCTTTTGTGTTCACATAGCAAACCATACGAGAACTCCATGAACTCCTCCGTAAGATCTCAAATGATGATGATGATGATGATGATGATGATGATGATGATGATGATGATGATGATGATTTTCATCTTTAAAACAGTGTTATATAAACAAAAGTAGACTAGTCGAGAAATTTACTGAAAAAGTTTGTATGTGAATGGAAAGTAGCCTTGCATTGCCATATGCTTTCAACGCACTTCAAACTATCTTACTCTCCAACTCAAACGATAACCAAGTAGGTACCTACACTGTATTCAATTCTCCAAGTAAACAAAGGAGTAAAGCTGCTCCAAGAGTAGATCTTCATCATCACCACTCCGCTCTGACGGAGCCTCCTTTGCAGACGCAGAAGGTCTTCAGGGTCCACACCAGACTGGCCCACGTCCTCGTATTTATGCGAGGGTTCAAACCTGAGATTACCAGTAACTGGGTCCCGTACCTCTCGGCTGGGTATTTCGTCCATGACTACATAGATGTCTAGTGTACTGCCGTTGAGGACTGGAGACACCAGTAAGGGATTGAAGAACCGCAGGGCGTAATAATGCAGCATCTTCCATCTTCCGCTGTAGTCTGCAAGAGCGCAATGTATTTAGTGAATTTTTGTATATTTGTTTTTAATTTAAACCAGACGACTTTTCATCTGGATTAGTTTTAAACTTCCTCGTAATCTAATAAAGAACGTTAGAAAAATAATATGAGAGAATTTTAATAAAAACATTTTCATGTTTTCGAGTGGAAATGAAATTTCGGTCTTAAATATTAACTGATAAAAAATGATTCTTTTTTCTTTGCTTTCTTGTTTTTGAAAGATAATAACAGAATAATTACACAAAATGTTTGCCATGAATTTCAATGAACTGTCGGTAAAGATATGCAGGTACCTATCGATGCCCAGGTGGGAGCTTGCCAGATGTCGTTCAGCTGCCAGTAGAGGGCGCCCATTGTTAGGCCCCGCCCATCGGATAGCAGTTCACTTTGGTGTCGACGATAGTGTTCTGACTGGGTCTTGATGGACATTGCTTGGCTGATCTGAGCACACGCACACACAATTATGTATTTATAATGTTATAGAAATACTTTCATCCAAACAGATTCTTAGAAATCTGTGCAAAAACATCTTGACGAATTCTTATAACACTTTCTAGATGTTGACAAATTCTTTCATGATAAAGAGTTTTGTCTTAGTTATAACCAAATGGCGTTGATTACCTCATATCAAAATATAAAACATAAGCACAGCTTTATCAGGGCTTCTGCTAAGGCTAAATTTTTTAGGGTCCCAGGGACCCTTTCTTCAGATTTTTAAGGGGTCCCTGTTCTTCGCCCAACTTTGGAGGGGACCCCATTGACGAAAATTGAAGGGGTCCTCCGAACTTTTAATGCGTACAGTACGCAATTTTTTGCGTAAGCAGAAGCCCTGTTTATTTTAGAATTTATTGCTGATAAATATAAAGCAGAGATATCAAGATATTTTCTACAGGTTTTCTAACTTTATTATCAGCTCCACCCGCACTTCTTGTCTTTGATTGTTGGGCTAAGCTTTCAGATGAGTGTATGGGCACCTTTACCTGAGTCATGTAAATTAAACTTTTAAAGAGCTGCACTGGGTTATCATCTTGAGGTGTGTTTAGGTGCCGAAAGGTCTCGTTAGCCATTTGGGCTAGTCCTGTAAAATGGACAGTGACACGTGTTACAGATCGTTGTTGAGGCTTTGTCACAAATAATATAGCCATGAAAGTTATTTTGTCTGCTTTTTAATGAGCGCACACGAGGGTTTTTGTAATAAACACCCGATCATTTAGACAGAAAGAGATGATACAGTTTTCACAGGGGATATGAACACATTGGGGAAGAGATAATTTCTAATGATAGAATAACAAATTTTAAATGATTGTTCCTATGATTTCAGACCTAGAGTACTTTAAAAAAACTTTTTTGATAATGACTCTCTGTCGTGTGAAAACGTTTGAGAGAGCGGGCACTCACCTCCTTGATGATGTTCTCTGTGGAGAGACTGATCCGAGTAGTAACTCATGTCCTCCTCTTCAAAGACATCGAGAAGAGTGTCGAAGTTGCACCACGACTGCAGGCCGAACTCTGTCGTCATCCGAGGGATCGGAAAACCGTCCGGCTTCCACTGGTCCATGTTGTAGTCGTAGAAGTGGACTGTAGACGACGAGAAAATGGTGATCAGCCACATTTTTGGTTATGTGTCAGCGAGATCCGAGTCTCCATCAGATAGCAGTGTTTATTGTTGAGGTAGGAGGGAGCAGAAATTGTTACAAAGATGGAGTTAGTGTGTTATGCTAAGTTATACCTCCCAGTGTCTGATAGCCCCAGTAAGGTTTCCAACTTTTTCTAAACACATTACCGTTTGCTGGGCATTTATTAAATAATATTCTAGCTTCTTGTCATAGGTACTACGATTTCCCAACCGCTTGGGAGTTCCCAGTAAAGTTTTGGCAATGGTTTCTCACCCAAAGGTCTGTCCAGAAACTACTCTTACCGTCTCCGTAGAGGTCGCTGTAAGGGTTCTGAGCAACGTAACCCTCCTTCACTGTCTCAGCGCCATCGCTCGGACTGGAGGGGACGAACTGGCGCCGTGGATTTTCCTGCTGAAGGACCGTCATCACTGTGTCGATGTACAGCTTGATGTAGTCGTCGTAGTAGAGTTCATAGTTAGGGGCACTCCTACGCCTAATACCCACACATTTTCATTACACAGCTGAATGAAATTTTAATCTTAAAATTTATTCTACATAATTTAGCTGTGTCATATGAGATATAGGTAATTAAAAATCCATGATCTGTACTTGTACCTCTTTATAAAATTTTTTAATGGTCTCAATGACATGAGGACAAAGGCCATATCGGCATAGATCATACCTAAGCGAAGTCCTAAAAAAAAGAACCGAATGAAATTATTTTCATTGAGAATCTTTGTAGGATCGAGCTCACTGGGTTAAAATGCCTTCGTTCTCATTGTTGCCTGACCAGAGCAGAATGGATGGCCGGTGCATGAGTCTCCTGGTCTGTAACAAACACCATCGGTAAAGACAACTACATTAAGAAGGCCGGAAGAACTCCATAAGATATTTCTGAACGGAATTATTGAAAGAAGGTCGGCGGACGGATACAATGATAATAGTAAGCTCCTAGAATGCCAACATAAAGAGGTGAATAATGATGAGAAATGAGAAAGACAAATTTAATGAAATAGTATCCATCTGCCTCTCTAGCAGAGACAGGAAAAAAGATGGTTGATTTACCTGATATTGTATTTCCTGAGTGACGGAGTTCAGAAAGTCGGGATTAGATGGATACAATGCGTCAGAGAACATGAGATCTTGCCAGATCATGATGCCCAGTTCGTCTGTCAGGTCGTAGAAATCTTCAGACTCGTACACCTGTGTCAGAGAAAATTGGTGAGAGACTGGTTACAGGTTAACACCAGAGACATATTTCACACAATAAAACAACCGATGGAATGTTTAACCAAAGCAGAAACAAACTAAAACAAGCGACCCTTACAATTAGTATTCGATTTAAAGTATTTAACATTCACCGCCTTATAAATTCGGTATTAAATGGGGTTATTTACAATTTATTTACAATAACGATCACTCTATTGGGGGAGGGCTATCAATTCTGACTGCTCTTACCCCTCCGCCCCAGACTCTCATGCTGTTGATGTGGGCGTCCGCCGCCGACTGCAACAAGATGCGCAGCCTGTCCTTGGTGATGCGTTCTTGGAAGCTGTCCGCCGGAATCCAGTTAGTGCCCTTGAGGAACACCGGAAGTCCGTTGATGCGGAAGTAGAACGTCAAGCCTATAAATGGATCGGCATAATCTTTTAAGGTTCTATGCATATAAATAAGGATAATGATGATGACAATGATCACGATGATGATGTGATGATGATAATTGATGAAGACGACGACGACGATGATGATAAGGAGAATTTATGAGGAGAGTATCTGAACCACAGACCCTTCTCAAAATCTCAAATAACGGTTTCCTTGATACTCAGAGTATAGAAAGCTCAGCGGTCAAAGGTCACACTGATCTACAGCTCGTTTCACAGTATCGGTCAAAGTTCGCCACCCAAGAAATGCAGACTAACTCATTATTCACTCAGCTGCACCTTGCAACGGGTCTCTGGACACGTTGGTTTGGACCAGCTCCACGGTGCGGAACCCAATACGCCGAACTTTGGTCGTCACCTCGCCTGTTGCGGTGGACGTGTACGTCACGATGACGTCATACAAACTCTGGTTACCGTAGCCGTTAGGCCACCATCGTTTGATGGGATAGTCCTGTCAACAGACGAGAAGTGCAAGGGTCTGAAGCTACCAAAATGGTGAAATCACTTTCTGTCCAGACTTTCACAACTTTATCTTGGAAGGGGGAAAAGGGGGGAATCCGCTTGTGAATACCTTAGGAAGGGTGATGTTGAGGCTGAGGGTCCTACTGAAGGACGACAACATCACGGCCTGAGACGACGATAGCACCATATTTCCAGGCTCGCTACCGTTCACCTCCAGGATCTGCAGTTCGACCGTCCCTCCGATGCCGCTGGTGTTAGTGGCCAAGCTAAAGAAGACGCGTACCTCCAGTGTCCACCCGTCGCTACCTGAAGACCCATAGTGCAACCTGACATACAGGATGATGAGGAAGGGCTTGACTTGAAGATTTATAAGATACGACTCAATATTTCCTGATGTATAGGTCATTACTCCAGGTGTACAATAGCTTTCAGAATGTGGAGCAATATTTAAAGTAACGGGCTGTTACAGAGCCAGGGACGGCCATAGACACATCATTAGACGAGTTTACAAAACACAAATTACAAACCTTCAAAGTGGTCAACCGTGACTTCTTCAATAATACTCGAATCAAAGGCTGTCAAATAGATGGACTTCCTGGAGAACGAATTATGAGAGGGTTGTAAGTGCCATGATTTTAGAAGGTGAACGAATCCGAATTGTTGCTGCTGCTGTATACACGCACCCACTCACCCATCCCACACACACATACACACGTGAGTTATAAAATTTAAATTGGATGTCAAGGGTTAGAATAATGAGACCCTCTGCTTGTTTCTGGGAGATTTCAAAAGAGGTCTTCGTGAAGAAAGGTCAGAGCACCCACCATATTCCTTGGGTGGGAAAGGAGGGTCCCCAGTCCCACGAGAAGGAGCACTGCTCTTTGCGGATAAAGTTGACGTGGCACTGGCCGTTCTGCACCTCGGAGGGACAAGCGGGTGGAATCGGGTACCGAGACTGGGCGGCCTGCTTGGCTGCGTAATCCACAGCAGACTGGAAACTGACCACGATGGAGTTGTTTAAAGGCTGTGGTCATCAAAATACGAAAAACAGTTACTTCTTATATTGCCCGATCAGCAAGATCACATACCGGAACAAATGAGCACAGAAAAAAAGTAAAAGTCGGTTTGGGAATTTCGTTGTTGTTGATGTTTGAAATCAAATCAAACTGTATTGTCTGTCCGAGGACGTCCAAGAAAGAAAGCGAGGATGCCAGGTAACATGGTAGACCTAGAGTGCTTGTGTCTTTTATTTAGGATGGAGATGGCTGCTGGCACGAAGGACCTATAGTAGGCAGTTTTTCACACACGTGGCACATTCTAGCGCCTGCTCGAAGGGCAACATCTGAAATATGAGATGGAGAGTGTGTGTTTGGTCTTAAATGATGTTTCTGACTGCTCTAATGTACAAGTCAGAAAGTGGCAGCTGTAATTTACCAATAATTTTGTTTGCCTGGTTTTATGAACAAGTTGTTCCACATGTAGGTGCGAGTGCACTGTATGTAGGGGATGATAAGGGTGAGGAAAGATGAGGAGAGTGTAGATGAGGTAGGGTATGGGCATGAAAGGATGAGGAGGGTCAGTATTCGTTGAGGTTGTATGTGATAGTATTTTTGGTGCCACTGCTATCTCTCAAGCTAGAACTCCTTGCTCTCGAGCTCTGGAAGTCTGCCACGTCTGCAGCGGTCGGTGACCTACTGTACTGGTGGCATAGCCCCACAGTTGCATTGTCTTTATTATCTATCCTGACATTTGAAGTTTGGTTTGTTTTATTAATCTATATTCTTAGTAAGATAAGTTAAAGCGTCTCTTCCTTTTTTATTTACCCTATCCCTCAACGCGAAGCTTACAAAATAAAATAACTGTCGAGATGTGGCTGTGTTTTTAAATATGAGTAGTTGTCACCCGGGGGGTATAAGTGAGAAACATAATGCAGATATTTAATTTGAGCTGTATCCTAGCTGCCGTATGTTCAGTGAAGATAAGTGGTTCAGCGTGACAAATGTGACAGAAGGAGTCGAGATCAAATATGTACGTTGAGTACTAGCTCTTACCTTTAGGGCAGACTTGACATCAAAAGTGTATTTAACGAACATGTTGTCCGACTTGCCAACCATGATGCCGTTGATGTACACAGTTGCGATGGTGTCCAAGCCCTCGGCAACCAATTGGACAACCTGAGACTTCAGCACGGAACTGTTGACTGTGAGAACACGTGATAAAATGGAACATAACATCAGTCATGGTGTGTTTAATGTTACAAAACAGAATAAAACTAGAATAAGTCACGTGAACAACACAGCATGACGAGCACTTCTTCTGGCGCTTCCCTTAAGTTTGACTTAACAATAAAGAATTGTTGCTCTTTCCATCTGAACTCTTTAGCGGTTAGTACAGAAGCCTTCATATATTTTTCATACCTAGGAGATTGTCCCGAATTTTCACCACCAGAAATTTAAATCTGTACGACTCACGCTCATTGTTGTTATTTTTGGTAATATTTACATGTGTGCTAATAAGCGCCATATTACCAAAGCTGTCTTCTGTGCCTGCAGGTCACCAATGGAAGGATCAGGGCATCAAAAAGCCTTTATTTCACTGATGGAAGGTTTGATCAGCTTTGCTGTCCTTGATAATATAAACCTATCTGCATACCTTCCTGATGTCAAAATCTCTTTTTATGAATGGTGATGTGTGTAAACTGAGTTAGTCATCTGAGGGTTGCAGACCGGATAGATGGGTATTACAGAGTAAGAGAAGAAGGTAAAGAGAAGGAAAGAAAACAAGAAAAAAGGAAAATGCTATGGAAGACTTCTCTTGACTAATTTTCATGCATCATCAACAACAGATATCACACCAACCCTCGAAGTATCTGCTGTAGGTCCAGTTCACGTTCCCGATCCAAGCGACCTTGACGTCATTGTCCCTGTACAGCGGGTTGGCTATGGCGTCGTTGGCCATCAGCGCCGTGTGCACGCTGCCTGGAACCTGCCCAGGTACCGACAGGCCTGCAACATTGCACAAACCTTCACCAGCGGTGTTCTCAGATGTCAAGGGTTAGATCACTTCAATCTGCTGAGATTCATATTAAGCGAGACATTTTATGGATTATGAACCTTTGTCATCTCGAAAACCAATGGAGAGATCATGTGATATCAGGTGAAAAGTTAGAATTGTCCATAGTGTAAGATTTGAATGAAAGATGACTGTCTTACCTAAATTCTGGTTAGATACCGTCCATGTTCCATTAAGGCTGATCGTGACGTAGGCGTGGGCAACTCTCAGACAGAACAAAGCCACCGTTATGACGCCGGCCACTGACATGGCTACACCACCTGTCTGTCCTCGTCACCCTCTCGATCAAAGGAAGAAAACTTGTCGAGCGTTTGTCTCTTTTATAGTCGGCAGAGACCAAGTCTTGTTGCTGGCCCCAGAAAGCAGATTTCACTAAAAAAAAAAAAGTTCTCTAGTCAATCGAAATGTTATGATGCAGACACAAGAAGTGATGAATAATATCCAAAAATAGTTAAGATGCTGCTTTGCCTGAGGGGGGACTTCTAAAATAGTAAAACATTAATTGCATATTAATTGTATGCTCGCTCTTTTGATGTGAGTTCTCTTTTAAACGGGTATAAATCTGAGTTTATGCCTCTCTCTCTCCTGTGTGTGTGTGTGTGTGATAGATTGTGGGAATCCATCAACCTGTCTGTATAGACTTTGCTCTTTACTTCTTTATTTCTCACCATGGTCATTGCTGAAGTGAGAATAGAAAAATAATTACCATACACACCTATCTATGCATACACTTGGATTTGCACGTACACATAAACCTACACATACAAATATACATATACTTGTGCGTATATATTCATACAATTCATCATGAATGTCTCATACTAACGTTCTCACCAGCTCTATGAATGACAACTGGCACTTCGTACATTTGTTGGTCTGCCATTTTGATATTTAGTATTTAAGGTTACTGCTGCTTTAACAGCCTCATCCCCTTTTGCCACTAATAGGGTTTCAGTACAATTATGCCACAAAAGCAAAATCCACCACTGTACTGTTTCTTATCTGTCAGGTCAACAGGTCAACATGTTCATTTTAATGTAGTGGATTTGGTTGATAGGACATTGCAAATCTATTGTCCTGGGCCCGTAATGAAACCTATGCTTATCTTGATAAAATTTCGTGGTCTGTCTTTCTATCCCAAACAGATGGTCGTCTCCCATTATTATGAAGGTTTCCTATTAATAATACAGAAGATCGCAGTTCATTAAAACAGGATACGACAGATCTTTCTGATATCCATATCCGACAAAACTAAATAAAGATAGAGCACCTCAGACGTGTACAAAGAAGAGAAAAATTAAGTTTCGCTATTTGTGTTGATCCATGCTGGTACTTTTCTGTTATAATTCTCCTCTGGACAAAATTTTTAATGAAGATGGACTAGATTACACGGACAATAAAAATAATATCATGACACTGATAGTCCAAGGTAGATATAAAAGCCCAGTGCGTGCCCTCACTTCAAGACACACTCAGGGCCAAGCAGTGTCGGGCGACCCGGGGTACGTTATGCGTGGTCGAGCTATGTCTGTGGCCGGTTTCATCACAGTGTCGTGGTATCTTTACTCCCTGGCCCACGCGGAAACAGGGATAAGCCTTGGCGGTGTGTGGACTGTGTCTGATGATGACAGAGGTGAGATGATGACATTTTGTCAAGACTCAAAGGTTGAGAGCTTGCTCATGGAAATTATGACTTGCAAATTAAGGACAATTAAGTTGAGGTACAAAAGATTGTTAACCGTCAGTAGTAGACAGGAGCATATATATATATGACATTCGTATTTAGGCAATATCTGCATGCGTGGGAAAAGAGTAATTAAAAAAGGGAAATAAATTGTTTGGTGAAAGAACCAGCTGTTGGATGGTTAGTAGGGAAGTGCTTCCACCTGCAGGTGATTTTGCTTAAGGAAGAAATGAAAAAAAAAGACAAATCTTTATTTACGAGAGTAATAAAATAAGAAAGGTTTTTTTAAAGGTATGTAACCCCCGACTTAAAAGAAAGAAAGACAATTACTACAAAACATGTGAATGCTCCAAAACAGGAGCGCAAATTATATGTGCAAAGATGGGAGTTGATATCTTACTTGAAGGATGTTGAATGAATAAAAAACATTTTTTTTCCTGTGATGATGAAGAGGTGGGTAGCCAGAATACCCAGAAAAAAAAACCGGTAGCTACCCATGTGTACACTCGCCACTTCCAGAGACAAGTGTATTTAAAATTGCTCCGATACCTTACAATCTTCACTTCAAGTGTTATATAGCCCTTGGTTTGACCTAGCTACTAGATAATGCGACTACTTGCGGCCACTGTCAGCATTTGTTGATTTTCAACAAAGCAAATACTATGGTATACAACATTATGCACATCGTTTGAGCTGGAGGAGGAAGCATATTAAAGTGGGACGAGTTGCTATTTTGATTCATGTTTTAAACAGCGAAGAAGGAAGTACAAGAAAACCGGATGGGATTTACTTCGTACTCCTAATACTGTAGTAGCGTATTTTACTAGAAGTCTCCGGTTTTTAAAAGAGTTCTTTCGCGTGCATTTAGGCAAGATAAACACAATAGAGATTTTCTTCGAGGATCACGCTGACGACGCAAGGGAGTCTACTCCCAGACTGAGAGCTCTTCATTGCAGAGAGAAGGATGGGTGCTTGTGTGTTTGGGTGGCGCAGTAAATACAAAATAAATAATATAAAACAAGTCATGTTGTATGAAACTGTGTGGCCTATGCCCTCGTCCGGGTCTGTTGTTTTGATGTTAGCGAAGACAGTTGTTCGCACACGCGTGTTCTCGTTAACATCAGCAGCATAGAAAAGTTTCTCAAACTTGGAAGGGCTGTCATTGACATCATGGACATACAACGTGGTGCTGACTTGAAGAACAACATCATCTTGAATGTCGAAATTCAGCCAT
>SRHC01002719.1:48381-62694 GCA_004794325.1 Pomacea maculata
CCAACCCTAAACCTAACCCTAACCCAAACCTTCAACCTACCCCCAACCCCAAACCGTAACTATATCCCTATCATTATAGTCAGTTCATTAACAGCACACAGCTCCGCTCCATGCCCTACCGCGCACCCTTCTCAAAAATTGACAATACCTGCTCTCCCCTCTGATAAAATAACATAGACTGTCCTGTGATGCAAAGTTGTGCCCCAAAGTTTTTGATTAACATTTTTGCAAATGAGACCATTGTCTATTCATATTGACGTTTTTGTCTGTTGGGTCTTCAGGGATTTCAGTACCAGGTCAAGTGCCAGGTAGCATGTACACAGCTCTGTTGGACAATAAAGTGATAGAGGATCCTCTGTACAGGGACAACGATGTGAAACTAGCGTGGATTGGAAATGAAAACTGGACCTACAGCAGATACTTTAATGGTTAGCTCACTTATATTTTGAAAAGATGCAACCTCTCTCTTTTAGTATGTACCTGGGTGCCTGTTTGGGATGTACTTGCATAATATTTCTATGCTTTTATTGTAAAAAGAAAAACTGATGAAAGTGTAATGCAATGTATCATTTGCTTCAATCTGCAGTGGACAACTCTGTGTGGAGTTCTCAGTCCATCTTGCTTGTGGCAGAAGGTTTGGACACCATTGCCACTGTTTATATCAATGAGATAAAGATAGGAAGATCTGAAAACATGTTTGTTAGGAATACCTTTGATGTGAAATCAGCTGTTAAGGTAAATATAACTAGATTTTGATGGTTTTATTTTCTGAATGAGCCTTGATCTATTAAGTGTGGCATAAATTCTTGGCGTTACATTGCAACACATGAACAGTTCTGATGTGTGTTATATTTATGACTAAGTGATAACATATTTAAACTTAACTTTAGTTGTGCATATCAGCATCTGTCTAAAATATCTTTGAACATTGCCTCCATCACAAAAATAAGATATTTACATAGTTTAGATGTGTTTGGAAATCTAAGCATTGTAATTTAAGTATATTACTCAATCACATTTGAAGACTGCAAGTATCAACTGACTATATATTAATGCTGATTTCAGCCTGGAAATAATTCCATTAAAGTTGTCTTTGAGTCAGCTGTGGGCTTCGCTGCAAAACAAGCTCAGAAAATCCCATACACCATTCCCCCGGAATGCCCATCTCAGGTACAAAATGGCCAGTGCCATGTCAACCTGATACGCAAAGAACAGTGTTCATTCTCATGGGATTGGGGACCATCATTCCCAACACAAGGTATCTGGTGAGTATTCAGATGGCTGCCATCAAATAAGAGTTAAACAGGTAATGTCATGAAGCATTACAGGCCTGCAACAGTACTTTCAGTAGAGGAACAGCTCACAGGAAGAGAGTTTTGAGACACAACAGAAATAAAATGACCTGATAAAGCCTAAGATGCTTTTATGCTCATATATAATCTAATCTTTAATCTCTAATTGATAAGTTTACCTATTTCCATGCATCATTGTCTCATGTTTTGTGAGAGCACAATATGACTTTTTGGAACCACTGATAACTGCATTAATATTCTTTTTAGCAAGCATAGTAATTATCCAGAATTAAATAATAACCTGGTTCTCCAAATGCTTTTTCTTGTCATGTAAAGATGCATTAACTTAAGGTCAGCAGGTAAGGTGAAGAAGAGATATGATGCTTTCACTAATAATTTTAATGTATAAAAAGGAATGCATACCAATATTTTTTCTGTGACAGCATAGAGTTTGCTTTGTTTCCAGGAAGCCAATCTATTTGGTTGCCTTCAATTCAGCAGTTATTGAAGATGCTACTGTGGATGCATTTCAGGGTTTGTAGTGACTGCTGATTTGAAATGTGGTCTTTTTGTATTTAAAAGAGTGCTGCATTCATCATTCACATATGGTTTCCTCTACATTTTCTTCTGACATTTTGCATTGCATTTATATATATATATAGCCTGTATGAAACAGCCCAGTAATAAAATTTATACTATTCAAAAGAATATAATTACAAAATTACCAATCTATTTCCTGTGCCATGTAATGCATCAAACATTCTTGTGGGATTGAGGTCTGTCACTCCCAACACAACCTGAACACTGATATTTTTCAAACTTGTGTGTCTTTTTGTGTTACTTTACAAGAAATCTTTGTTGTTGTGCATTAATGGCTTATATGCAATCTTTGAACAGATGGAAATAGCTGGAATATGGATGTTCATGTGTTTTTCAATGTGGTGACAATTGGCGCTGTCACTGGTCAGCTGGATATACGCTTGAATGACACGAATGTTCTTGTATCCAAGAATGTGACTCTTTCGTCAACAAGCAATGATACCAGCATCACTGTCAGCATTCCACAAGTCAGTGTCATAGCTCTTATGGTATTAAATACAGCATTATCAGTGACTGTATCAAAAGTTGCATTATTACAGTGACTAATATTCTTTACACCCATCACTGTGACTACCACTGTCATTTTCCCATCCTGACACTGAAGGCATATCTAACTAAAATCTATCACTGTCCTGTAGTTTATAGCATAAGCATCTGTAAAAAAAATCTGTTTCCTTTTTCTCATTCTTTTTTGCAAAAATTAATTGCTTTAAATATTACGTATTTTATGTTGATCTCTGAGCCAAAGGATATACCATGAGCATAAAATTCCTAGCATATGCCATTTATCCAATATTATTTACCATGATCATGACATTCCTAAACAGTCTGATTCATTTTTTTTTATTATTATTTAATAGAATTGCAGGGAATTGATACATTATACTCATATATATATACACATTTTAGGCATGGGAACTACATGCAAACATAAAACACTATGTAATGCTGTCTAAGGTATGAGGCCATTTTCACATGTGAGCTCTGACTAAGGGAATGTCTTTGTGCCAAATTTTCAGAGTGTAGGAATCAAGCGATGGTGGCCTAATGGCTATGGAAACCAGAGTCTGTATGATGTGCTCATCACTTTCACTGCAGATGTCACCAAAGAAGTCTCTTCTGTTCAGCGTAGGATAGGATTCCGCACCATTGAGTTAATACAAAAGAATGTCTCTAGTGACCCAAATCACGGTAAAGTTTATTTATTATTTCCCTTAAGACTAAATTTTTAATTTTTGCAGTTTGAAAACCATTGAAAATGATTGTGCAAGGCTTCTGATAGTTGTACATCAGCATAAGTTGATCATTTTAATAATTGAAGAGCAGTGTAGTACTGTAGTAAAAGGAAATGGTGTATGTTTTTCAGGTCTTACGTTTTTTGTTCGGGTCAATGGAATCCCCATCTTCCTCAAGGGCTCTAACTGGATCCCAGCAGACAGTTTTCAGGAGCGCATCACTAAGGAGAGATTGCGACTGCTATTGCAGTCAGCTGCAGATGCTCACATGAACTCCATGAGGGTGTGGGGTGGAGGGGTGGGTACTTTTATTTTCTATGTGTGCCTTCTTTAGAATTTCAGTTTTGCACTTTTTTTTCTCACTTCATTTTAAATTGCTGCCAAATAAGTCAATGTGTAAGAAGTAACAAAACTAACCAGACTTATCCAGCCATTTTGAACTTGACTTTGAAATTCAACCATGCATCATTGAGTGACACATTATGTTCCTGTAAATATGTTCTGAGAAGAGCATTGTCAGGTGAATTGGTCATTGTTCGAACATCACAGAAAATAAAGTTGTGTGCCACATACCTTTTTACAATTTTTAAGATCGTCTTACAGCAACATCCAGTAGCATAAGACTAGAGTATTGCTTTTTTTGAAATTGGCAGGTGTTTGAATCTGAAGATTTTTACGATCTGGCTGATGAGCTTGGAATCTTGATCTGGCAAGACATGATGTTTTCTGTGGCCATGTATCCTACTACATCTGACTTCCTCAACTCTGTCACACAGGAACTCAGATATCAGGTATTTCCTTTTTACAGTTTCCCTTACATTGGTGTTCACTAGTAAACTTTTAGACAGATTCTGAATAAATGTAGATGCATGAAACTTTAATAGCTGCCTCAACCCACCAAAAGAGCTATGGTATGCTATATTGTCATTAGTAGTAACAATGGGGACAAGATTTCCAAATTCTAGACCCATATACACAAACAGATAAAGGGCAGAAAATGAATAATATATTCCCTGAAAAACAAAAATAACATGCATATTGCCATAAATGAAATAATGACAATGCTAGCATGGCCTAATTAGAAGTATAAAATATTTTAAAAAATAAGTATAACAATAGTAAATATGGGTTTCATTCATCCAAATCCAAAACTATAACCAAGCATAAGGTGGGGGAACAATAAATAAAGTAAAATCTAAACCCAAGAAACTATAAAAAGATGTGAAGATGGTGGCAAACAATCTAAATGCTAGCTTTATAAAAATAATTTTAAAAACTATAATAAGCTACAAATTTTTGAATAAGTATTGATAAATATAGCTCACAGAACTAAATAGAAGTCTAGATTATAGGAAAAGGGAAACAACGAATCTAGCAACCAGTACAGTACACCACCATGGTGGAGTTGCCAGGCCTCCTGGATGCTAAGAGAAAGGAACAACAACTAGAAGAGGACACCAGCAGAAGTAACCAACAAATGCCCTGTCACAAAGCAGTGAGCTTCCCACACCTATCCAAACCCCTCCCCCTCCTCTTCCCTTTCATCCCATACCCCCTAAATACCCCCAGTGTCCGAAATCACCTTTAGGTGGAAGCACTTTTTTCACAGCAACAGCAAAATATGAATGAAGCATAGATAAAAAAATTGGTAATTTGAGTAAGATGAGCTTGGGATGTGTATGCATCATATTTAGGTCTTCTAGGGTCACATCTAGTGATGCAACATTTTAGTGAATGTGACTTTGTTACTATGGTAAGTCTGTAAAAGTGTCTTTATTACAGATACGGAGACTGATGCACAGACCCTCCATTCTTTTGTGGGCTGGAAGTAATGAAAATGAAGCAGCTTTGAGGCAAAACTGGTGAGAAGCGTATTTTAACAGAGTTGTTTTAAACCATATTTTGTTTAAGTATATTTGTGTTAATTCTTATTTCATTTCCTTTATTCATTATTTATATAATTATGAAATTATCGTTTTGATGCTAAAATAAACGCACAGAGAGATGTTAACTGCTACTCTCTTCATACATGAACATGTATGCACGCACACAACTAGGGTGGAGGAAAGTGTACCAATGGAAATCCGTAGACAACTCTGTAAATATGTATCACATCCAGAGAAAAGTTATGTCAGAGCCAAGATTTGAACGATGACACGCAATTCTCACTGTAGTGGTGACAGGCACTTTAGCTAAGGGTATAGCATTAATATTTTGTATCAGGTTTGCATTAGCACCAGCATGCACTTGATATTTTTCATACTCTTAATGCTTACAATATTTAAGATATGGTATAATGATATACATTGTGTGTGTGTTCATACACTTGCATACTCATATTCGTTGATACATTTGTACACAGGTTTGGAACCAGTTCTAACTACACCTTATACTACGATGATTTCATTACCCTCTACGTTAAAACGGTGATGGCAGTAGTTCAACAGGAAAATCCACGGCGGCAGTACCTGTCGTCCAGTCCCAGTAATGGCCTGGACTCAGAGAGAGAAGGTTTTGTAGCCCAAGACCCTAGTAGTGAGCTGTATGGTGACAGTAAGTGTGTTATTATCAGATCAACAGTTAAAATGTAAATGTTTGTTATGCCTGCTAGTTATTTTGGTGTAGGTGAACTTGATGTGAGAGAGAGGGAGGTTTTATGGACTAGGGTCCTGGCAGTAAGCTTTCTGATGACAGTAAGTGTTTGACATGTGTTTGAACATTTGAAAACAGCTTTGTGACAGCTCCTTGTTTTTAGCCATGACAAGGTAAAATGTTGTGCCCTCATTTCCTAAGCTTAAAACATATCTCTGACCATGATAACCTAAATTTTGCTCTTTAGCACCTTAGGCGGCACATATCTTGCAGCATGTTAAAGAATTTTTCAATATTAAATCATCAGTTAATAGAATTGCCTCTTGAAACCAGAATAGATTGCAAGCTGGCTGTGATATATCATAGCTTCATCTGGATCTCCTCCCTAGCCTGTATAAATAACATACTTACTGTTTACCTTCTGTTCCACAGCAACCACAGTTTTTTTCTTTCAAAATTTGCACAAAGCTGTTTGATGAGGAATCCTTTTTGTATCCTGGATCCTAGAGATGGAACTTGCGTACCATTAAAACCAGTTGTCTCCATGCTTAAAATTAGTGTTAGACTTTCTTGTTCTAGAAACAATGTTTCCTGCAGTAAACTAACTGTTTAAAGCTAATCATGTTTAAGATGTCTGTTTGTGTGTGTGTGTGTGAGTGTGTTTGATATCACAGAGTTAATTTGGGTGCAGATTTGTGCTGCTATTATCATGCCATTCTGTTCCAACCATAATGGCACAACCAGAGTAGGCTTCTTTCAGTATGTTTTTGCAATACTTTTTTTCCCCTTTAATTGCAAGTTCATTTTTACGACTACCTGATGAACCAGTGGAAGCCTGACAATTTCCGCATTCCACGGATGACCACAGAATATGGAATCCAGGCATGGTGTAATGTCAGAACTCTTCAGGATGTCTTTGAGGAGACAGACATGAGCTACTGCTCTGCACAGGCTGACCACAGACAACACCATCGTGGGGGTTAGTTCTCCTGGCACATAGAAATCTCAGCTTTTGCTTACATTTCTAGTAAGGAGCTTATGTAGCTGCTGTACTGTAGCCCTCAGAACTTTGGTAAGATAGCGCTGAACTGTAGAGTGTGACCTAATGAATAAGGCATCCAGTCTAAAACTATTTTGTTTTCCCTTTGTAATGATCTCAAAATGGTATATTAAAGATACTCTATGTTTGTTACAGCTATATGCCAGTTACTTGGTGAAGAAATGCAAACATTTTAAGTAAAAAAAAAAAGTAATTCAAACTTTTGTTTTTAATCTTGAAAAATATATATTGGTGATGGTGGTGTTGCATAAGACAAGTGACAGAGAGATACCTGACCAATATTTTGAGACTAGCATTCTTAACCATCATGTACAATTTGCATTAAAAAATTTGGAATGATTTATAGTCTGGTGCTTGGTTGTGTTTCTGACATTTTCTGTCAGTTAATTCAGGAGGAGAGTTTCAGTAGAACACCTGCATAAACTTTGCAGTAATCATTACTTTATAAAATATTTTGTTTAACTGAACATGATTTTGATCATTTCAGGTTCAGTAGAAATGTCTGCAGAAATACTGTTAAATTTGGATCTTCCTAAGCAAGGTGATCAACAGCAATACTTCAGAAATTATATTTATCTCACTCAGGTAAGTATTCTCCAGGCAATAGTAATTTCATACTGCTTGACTAGCCAAAGGTAATTCCATATATCAGATAACTTAAGAAATGGTTGATGTCCTTGAACCTCACTTAACAGTTGAATCAAGAAGTTATTTGTTGACACATGAAAGGTACCTCTCAAAAGATCAAGAAGGGCAGACATAAAAATAACAGATATAGGATAAAAACAGACATATCTAGAATAGAGAAGATACACACATTTATATATATGTGGCAGCAAGAAATATTATATATATAAAATGGCCCAGGTCATTACAGTTATGTCTGCTTCTTTATCATGAAGTCTAAGTACCATAAATAACAATACTGCAATGACAGGCATGTAATGAAAGAATGAACACAATGAATCTCAGGAATATTAAGTTGCATAAATAGCAACTACTATGATTTCAATAGCCAGTGATTGAAGATTGCAGATTTCCCAACATAGTGGACTGCTGGAACCAGTGTTATGTTTTTAGAAAACTTGATTATTTGCCAAGTAACATGTTTCTCTAATAGGTACTTAGCAATGTAATTTTTATTTGACTAGATTAACCAGGCAATGTCTATAAAGACACAATCAGAACACTACCGGCGGTATCAGAGTAAGCTGCTCCCAGATGGGCGCGGCCTCACAATGGGCGCCCTCTACTGGCAACTAAATGACATCTGGCAAGCTCCAACCTGGGCCTCCATAGGTACATATAATCTAATGCTCCCTCTTACCCTGACAGCTTTGTCCATTTCCTTGTCTTTTTTAAAAACTTAAGCCATTCTTCTCCCTCAGTCTCAAGTTGAAGCTATTCTTCTTGCTTAGTTTTGAGCAAATAATAGTCAATAGAACTAAGTCTTCTTTTCCCAATTAAAAACTGTCAAAACTCCCAGCTGTTACACTTAATACATTCTTTCTGTATGTTTTTTTGATTTGTAGACTACAGTGGGCGGTGGAAGATGCTGCATTACTATGCCCTGAAATTCTTCAACCCCTTGCTAGTGTCTCCAGTTTTGGTTGGAAACAATCTGCAGGTCCATATAGTGGCAGATGAAATACCCATCATGGAGGTTCAGGACCCCTCAACCCATCAGCTGAGGTTTGAGCCTGTGACTCTGTACAGTGATCTTGTTTACTCAGAGGTTGATCGTGATGATGTTCCTAACCTCCTGAGTAAGACAGTGCATGCAGTTGAGGGGTTGCTCACAGTGGAGATATATTCATGGAAGAAGTTTCAGCCACTTGCTTCATGGAGTGTTTCGTACAAGGTGAGTATCACATAGTAGCAGATTGATATTTATTTATGATGAACAAACTATTCAAGTTACAGCCAGCTTATTATGTACCACCTAGCAGGACTTTCTCTTAGCAAGATTACTTTCACTTCATGTGTGTAAAAACAAATCTCTTTGCACTGTACCTAATTTTGCTGCTAAGCTCTGAAGCTGTTGGTTAGATCTGAAGGATAGTTTTAGTATTAATCTTTGTACATTATATGTATCCTAACCTCACCAAATATGGTGTGTATACACAGCTGAACACAACAGCAGAAGTGGTGTTCGAGAGAGATGTAAACAGTATGCTGACGGAGGCTGGCTGCAAGAACACTGAATGTCTTCTCTTTGTTTACATCAACAACCAAATCGATGGCACTAATAACTGGCTGTCTTTTGCGGACATCAAAGACTCCAGTGTGCAGAAAGCACAGATTGCAGTAAGTATAACTCTTTTAGTAAGATTTAAAAAGATGATTTGTTTTTCTTTGGTCACTTTCACACACACCATTTCCATCACTTATGTGCTGTGCATTTGACTAGAGATCTGCACACTCTGATGGTTTTGTGGCATTTTTGTGAAATGTAGTAGCATATGTAAGCAGGCATTGATTTCTGATCATGAATCAATAGAAGGAATGTGCCGGTGACAGCTACTGTTTTAAAAGAACAAGCGACATGATGCATTATTTTTGCAGATAACTGATGTGACACAGGTATCAGAACATGAATTTACAATCACTCTTGCAAGCAACTCCATTGCTCCTTTTGTCTGGCTGGAAGCAGGGGATACCATGGGTCGTTTTTCAGACAACGGGTTTCTGATGATGCAACCAAAGGTGTCTGTACAGTTCTATGCTTGGCAAGACGTGGACTTGCATTCTCTGCGCAGCGCCCTGTCTGTTAAATCTGTTATGGATATCTACAGCTAGTTCTAATAATGGAACAGTTTGTGTCTGTTTGCTAAGACTGCTTGTGAACTCAGTTCTTCTTGTTTGAGGATATTTCATTTTCTTGATAAGTGGTGTATCTCTCAGGATGTAAACAGAGGCAGTTGTTAAATACATTTGTTGATAATGTTAAATGTTTGAATGAAAGCTGTGGGGAGTGTGGTATTATCTGCCTTTGTGATCAGGAGTTGCCATGTCTTTCTGAAATAGTGAACCTGTTTGCCAGGATCCAGATGTTGAATGTTTGATCAAGCACGCAGCAGATGCCTATGGTAGGCGTTGGGTGCTGTATTACAGATTCCTGTCTTGACATACAGTTCACCCTTCTTTTTGCATTCCACTCTTTAACCGTGATAGCACTGCATATATATATTACAACGACAATGAATAAGACAGCGAGTGATGTTTGTTTTTATTATTGCTGCTCATGGGTAAAACATTAGGCCAAGAAATCCTATACATTTTTGGAATGGAGAAAGCTTGGACTTTGCAATAAAAGTAAAGAAAATTGCCTTTCCCATGCTTCCACCATGATAGAGCCTTAATTGCTAGTATGGCATAAAACACAACCATCCCCATGCTTCCCTGGCAAAGCCACGATCTAGGCTCATGGTGCTATAAGGGTTAAGAATGAATGTTACAATGTCCATTTATCCTCAATATGTTATATACCATCATCTTATGTATACAGTATAGATTCACATTGCTTCTGCATGATTTTTAGCAATGCCATGAATCTGGTTAATTTACAGGTGCTCTTCATATGTACTGGGTCAAAATGGTCATGTTACATATTTTCTCAATGCATTTAATGCATTCTATGCTTGGGACTTGATAAAATAAATGCACATATATATTTTCATTAAGTATTTGTATGAGAAGGCACATTAGTGATGATGAAATGTTTAACTTCTGAAAATTAAGTACAAGGAAACCTTGGATTATGCAAGGGCAGATAACAGACGGCATCAAATGGTTGACCTTCTTTATAACAATATTCTTGATCTTTCTGTATGGGTGAACCACTCAAATATGTCAAACATCTTCTGTGTAGCAATATGGCAACTCATTGCAGTCTTGAACTGCACATTATTTGTCTTTATTTTGTCAACTTTTCTTGGTTCCAAACATTGATGGTGGATGATTTGAGATGACATAATGATCTAGTTTGATAGGACAAAAATCTAAGCTTGTCATATCCCAACTAACCTTTGATGACAAATGAGATGGATGCAAACATGATGAAAAGTAGCTCTCCGTTTGGTATGGTCATATCTAATCCAATCCTTTCACACTATATGATCTTTCACTCATCTAATTTTTATCTTACAAGATGGTAATGTCAAGTACACTTGCGCGCACACATATCAAAACAAACAAACAAAACAAAACAAACATTGACCATCACCACGTAGGCGTGGGCAACTCTCAGACAGCACAAAGTCACCGTTATGACGCCGGCCACTGACATGGCTACACGACCTGTCTGTCCTCGTCACCCTCTCGATCAAAGGAAGAAAACTTGTCGAGCGTTTACTTCTTTTATAATCGGCAGAGACAGTCTTGCTGCTGGCTGGCCCCAGAAAGCAGATTTCAGAAAAAAAAACGTTCTCCAGTCAATCGAAATGTTATGATGCGGACGCAAGAAACTGATGACTAATATTTAAAAATAGTTAAGATGCTGCTTTGCATGAGGGGGGACTTCTAAAATAGGAAAACATCAATTGTATAGTAATTGTATGCTCGCTCTTTTGATGTGAGTTCTCTTGTAAACGGGTATAAATCTGAGTTAACCCGTGTAAAAGCCTCTCTCTCTCTTGTGTGTGTGAGGGATTGTGGGAACCCATCAACCTGTCTGTATAGACTTTGCACTTTACTTCTTTATTTCTCACCATGGTCATTGCTGAAGTGAGAATAGAGAAATAATTGCCATACACACCTATCTATGCATACACTTGGATTTGCACGTACACATAAACCTACACATACAAATATACATATACTTGTGCGTATATATTCATACAATTCTTCATGAATGTCTCATACTAATGTTCTAACCAGCTCTATGAATGACAACTCGCCCTTCGTACATTTGTTGGTCTGCTATTTTGATATTTAGTATTCAAGGTTACTGCTGCTTTAACAGCCTCATCCACTTTTGCTACTAATAGCAAAATCCACCACTGTAGTGTTTCTTATCTGTCAGGTCAATAGGTCAACATGTTCATTTAAATGTAGCGAATTTTGTTGATAGGACATTGCAAATCTATGTCCTGGGCCCGTAATGAAACCTAAGCTTATCTTGATAAAATTTCGTGGTCTGTCTTTCTATCCCAAACAGATGGTTGTCTCCCATTATTATGACGGTTTCCTATTAATAATACAGAAGATCGCAGTCATTCAGTTTATTAAAACAGAATACAACAGATCTTTCTGATATCCATATCCGACAAAACTAAATAAAGATAGAGCACCTCAGACGTGTACAAAGAAGAGAAAAATTAAGTTTCGCTATTTGTGTTGATCCATGGTGGTACTTTTCTGTTATAATTCTCCTCTGGACAAAATTTTAAATGAAGATGGACTAGATTACACGGACAATAAAAATAATATCATGACACTGTGATAGTCCAAGGAAGATATAAAAGCCCAGCGCGTGCCCTCACTTCAAGACACACTCAAGGCCAAGCAGTGTCGGGCGACCCGGGGTACGTTATGCGTGGTCGAGCCATGTCTGTGGCCGGCTTCATCACAGTGTCGTGGTGTCTTTACTCCCTGGCCCACGCGGAAACAGGGATAAGCCTTAACGGTGTGTGGACGGTGTCTGATGATGACAGAGGTGAGTTGATGACATTTTGTCAAGACTCAAAGGTCACAGCTGTTTGAGAGCTTGCTCATGGAAATTATGACTTGCAAATTAAGGACAATTAAGTTGAGGTACAAAAGATTGTTAACTGTCAGTAGTAGACAGGAGCATATATATATATATGACAT
Source organism: Pomacea maculata (assembly GCA_004794325.1). Lineage (NCBI taxonomy): Eukaryota > Metazoa > Mollusca > Gastropoda > Architaenioglossa > Ampullariidae > Pomacea > Pomacea maculata. Next base: position 60,972 of record SRHC01002719.1, read on the forward strand.
TCGTATTTAGGCAATATTTGCATGCGTGGAAAAGAGTAATTAAAAAAGGGAAATAAATTGTTTGGTGAAAGAACCAGTTGTTGGATGGTTAGTAGGGAAGTGCTTCCACCTGCAGGTGATTTTGCTTAAGGAAGAAATGAAAAAAAGGCAAATCTTTATTTACGAGAGTAATAAAATAAAAAAGGTTTTTTTTTTTAAACATATGTAACCCCCGACTTAAAAGAAAGACAATTACTACAAAACATGTGAATGCTCCAAAACAGGAGAGCAAATTATATGTGCAAAGGTGGAAGTTGATATCTTACTTGAAGGATGTTGAATGAATAAAAAACATTTTTTTTCGTGTGATGATGAAGAGGTGGGTAGCCAGAATACCCAGAAAAAAAAAACCCGGTAGCTACCCATGTGTACACGCGCCACTTCCAGAGACAAGTGCGCTTTGCTCCGACACCTTACAATCTTCACTGCAAGTGTTATATAGCCCTTGGTTTGACCTAGCTACTAGATAATGCGACTACTTGCGGCCACTGTCAGCATTTTCTGATTTTCAACAAAGCAAATACTATGATATACAACATTATGCACTTATTGTTTGAGCTGGAGGAGGAAGCATATTAAAGTGGGACGAGTTGCTATTTTTATTCATGTTTTAAACAGCGAAGAAGGAAGTACAAGAAAACCGGATGTGATTTGCTTCGTACTCTTAATACTGCAGTAGCGTATTTTACTAGAAGTCTCCGGTTTTTAAAAGAGTTCTTTCGTGTGCATTTAGGCAAGATAAACACAATAGAGATTTTCTTCGAGGATCACGCTGACGACGCAAAGGAGTCTACTCCCAGACTGAGAGCTCTTCATTGCAGAGAGAAGGATGGGTGCTTGTGTGTTTGGGTGGCGCAGTAAATACAAAATAAATAATATAAAACAAGTCATGTTGTATGAAACTGTGTGGCCTATGCCCTCGTCCGGATCTGATGTTTTGATGTTAGCGAAGACAGTTGTTCGCACACGCGTGCTCTCGTTAATATCAGCAGCATAGAAAAGTTTCTCAAACTTGGAAGGGCTGTCATTGACATCATGGACATACAACGTGGTGCTGACTTGAAGAACAACATTATCTTGAATGTCGAAATTCAGCCATATTTGATCTTGTTTCTCTCTGTCGAGTTTGGTGTTTAGTCTGATATTCCACATACCGTCGGATCCTGTGACTAGCTCTACTGTAACTGTAACGTATTGCTGGGAAGCAGATGTCATAGCAACATATCGACGATGGTCAGTATATCTGGCCGTAAAGTTAAAAAGGATCGTGCCATTTGGGGTGTTCTCAGGGGCATTATAGGAAAAATGAAGGGTAAGATCATCGGGAGCTTGGCCCTGCTGTGCCAGCACCACCAACATTAGTCGTGTCATGACCAAGTACAGCAGCGTCCGTTTGACCAGCATCTCCAAATTTCACAAAGAACGCTGATTTGTCAGTCTTCAGTCCTGTTGGCTAGTGCTACATGCACTGTGGTTGTATCTTTGTGACCTGTATATAGCTGATCGACACAGGCCACACTGTCAAACTTCACGATGACCACTTCTGATGACGATAACTCATTCATGTCGACAGTGACCCTCGCCTTGTTTTATGCCAGTGGTGGCGAAGGGATGTCTTAAGGCTGACTCACTGGTGGAGAATCAGACATGTGATATTCGGAACAAACACAATGCTTTGTTACTG
>SRHC01002719.1:83404-94746 GCA_004794325.1 Pomacea maculata
TACAGATAAGGAGACTGATGCACAGACCCTCCATTCTCTTGTGGGCTGGAAGTAATGAAAATGAAAAGGCTTTAAGGCAAAACTGGTGAGAAGCGTATTTTTAACAGAGTTGTTTGAAACCATTTTTTGTTTAAGTATATTTGTGTTAATTCTTATCAATTATTTCATTTCCTTTATTCATTATTTATATAATTATGAAATTATCGTTTTAATGCTAAAATAAACACACAGAGAGATGTTAACTGCAACTCTCTTCATACATGAATATGTATGCACACACACAACTAGGGTGGAAGAAAGTGTACCAATGGAAATCCGTAGACAACTCTGTAAATATGTATCCCATCCAGAGAAAAGTTATGCCAGAGCCAAGATTTGAACTGATGACTCGCAATTCTCACTGTAGTGGTGACAGGCACTTTAGCTAAGGGTATAGTATTAATATTTCGTATCAGGTTTGCATTAGCACCAGCATGCACTTGATATTTTTCATACTCTTACTGCTTACAATATTTAAGATATGGTATAATGATATACATTGTGTGTGTGTGTTCATACACTTGCATACTCAGTACTCATATTTGTTGATACATTTGTACACAGGTTTGGAACCAATTCTAACTACACCTTATACTACAATGATTTCATTACCCTCTATGTTAAAACGGTGATGGCAGTAGTTCAACAGGAAAATCCACGGCGGCAGTACCTGTCGTCCAGTCCCAGTAATGGCCTCGACTCTGAGAAAGAAGGTTTTGTAGCCCAAGACCCTGATAGTGAGCTGTATGGTGACAGTAAGTTTCTTATTATCAGATCAACAGTTAAAAATGTAAATGTTTGTTATGCCTGCTAGTTATTTTGGTTTTGATGAACTTGATGTGAGAGAGAGGGAGGTTTTATGGACTAGGGTCCTGGCAGTAAGCTTTTTGATGACACTAAGTGTTTGACATGTGTTTAAACATTTGAAAACATCTTTGTGACAGCTCCTTGTTTTTAGCAATGACAAGATAAAATGTTGTGCCCTCATTTCCTAAGGTTAAAACATATCTCTGACCATGATAACCTAAATTTTGCTCTTTAGCACCTTAGGCTGCACATATTCTGCAACATGTTAATCAAAGAATTTTTCAATATTAAATCATCAGTTAATATAGTTGCCTCTTGAAACCAGAATAGATTGCAAGCTGGCTGTGATATATCATAGCTTCATCTGGATCTCCTCCCTAGCCTGTATAAATAACATACTTACTGTTTACCTTCTGTTCCACAGCAACCACAGTTTTTTCTTGCAAAAATTTGCACAAAGCTGTTTGATGAGGAATCCTTTTTGTATTCTGGATCCTAAAGATGGAACTTGCATACCATTAAAACCAGTTGGCTCCATGCTTAAAATTAGTGTTAAAGAATTTCTTGTTCTAGAAACAATGTTTCCTGCTGTAACTGTTTAAAGCTAATCATTTTTAAGATGTCTGTTTTGTGTGTGTGTGGGGGTGTTTGATATCACAGAGTTAATTTGGGTGCAGATTTGTGCTACTATTATAATGCCATTCTGTTCCATCCGTAATGGCACAACCAGAGTAGGCCTCCTTCGGTATGTTTTTTGAAGGACTTTTTTTCCCTTTTAATTGCAAGTTCATTTTTACGACTACCTGATGAACCAGTGGAAGCCTGACAATTTCCGCATTCCACGGATGGCCACAGAATATGGAATTCAGGCATGGTGTAATGTCAGAACTCTTCAGGACGTCTTTGAGGAGGCAGACATGAGCTACTGCTCTGCACAGGCTGACCACAGACAACACCATCGTGGGGGTTAGTTCTCCTGGCACATAGAAATCTCAGCTTTTGATTACATTTCTAATGAAGAGTGCTTATGTAACTGCTGTACTGTAGCCCTCAGAACTTTGGTAAGATACTGCTAAACTGTAGAGTGTGACCAAATGAATGAGGCATCCAGTCTAAAACCATTTTGTTTTCCCATTGTAATGATCTCAAAATGGTATATTAAAGATACTTTATGTTTGTTACAGCTATATGCCAGTTACTTGGTGAAGAAATGCAAACATTTTAAGTAAAAAAAAAAGTAATTTAAACTTTTGTTTTTAATCTTGAAAAAGATATGTTCCTGTTGGTGATGTTGGTGTTGCATAAGACAAGTGACAGATACATGACCAATATTTTGAGACTAGCATTCTTAACCATCATGTACAATTTGCATTAAAAAATTTGGAATGATTTATAGTCTGGTGCTTGGTTGTGTTTCTGACATTTTCTGTCAGTTAATTCAGGAGGAGAGTTTCAGTAGAACACCTACACAAACCTTTCAGCAATCATTACTTTATAAAATATTTTGCTTAACTGAAAATGATCTTGATCATTTCAGGTTCAGTAGAAATGTCTGCAGAAATACTATTACATTTGGATCTTCCTAAGCAAGGTGATCAACAGCAATACTTCAGAAATTATATTTATCTCACTCAGGTAAGTATTCTCCAGGCAATAGTAATTTCATATTGCTTGATTAGCCAAAGGTAATTCAATATATCAGATAACTTAAGAAATGGTTGATGTCCTTGAACCTCACTTAACAGTTAAATCAAGAAGTTATTTGTTGACACATGAAAGGTACCTCTCAAAAGATCAGAAAGGCAGAGACATAAAAATAACAGATATAGGACAGAAAACAGACATATCTAGAATAGAGAAGATACATATATATATATGGCAGCAAGAAATATTATATATGATGGCCCAGGTCATTACAGTTATGTCTGCTCCTTTATCATGAAGTCTAAGTACCACAAATAACAATACTGCAATGACAGGCATGTAATGAAAGAATTAACACCATAAATCTCAGGAATATTAAGCTGCATAAATAGCAACTACATTGTACTATGATTTCAATAGTCAGTGATTGAAGATTGCTTGCCCATCATAGTGGACTGCTGGAACCAGTGTTATGTTTTTAGAAAACTTGATTAGAGGTAACACTACATTTCCGTTTGAAAAAATTGACTTGTTATTTGCTAAGTAACACTTTTCTGTAATAGGTACTTAGCAATGTAATTTTTATTTGACTAGATTAACCAGGCAATGTCTATAAAGACACAATCAGAACACTACCGGCGGTATCAGAGTAAGCTGCTCCCAGATGGGCGCGGCCTCACAATGGGCGCCCTCTACTGGCAACTAAATGACATCTGGCAAGCTCCAACCTGGGCCTCCATAGGTACATATAACCTAATGCTCCCTCTAACCCTGACAGCTTTGTCCATTTCCTTCTCTTTTTTAAAAACTTAAGCCATTCTTCTCCCTCAGTCTCAAGTTGAAGCTATTCTTCTTGCTTAGTCTTGAGCAAATAAGAGTCAATAGAACTAAGTCTTTTTTTCCTAATTAAAAACTGTCAAAACTCCCAGCTGTTACACTTAATACATTCTTTCTATATGTTTTTTTGATTGGTAGACTACAGTGGGCGGTGGAAGATGCTGCATTACTATGCCCTGAAATTCTTCAACCCCTTGCTAGTGTCTCCAGTTTTGATTGGAAACAATCTGCAGGTCCATATAGTGGCAGATGAAATACCCATCATGGAGGTTCAGGATCCCTCAACCCATCAGCTGAGGTTTGAGCCTGTGACTCTGTACAGTGATCTTGTTTACTCAGAGGTTGATCGTGATGATGTTCCTAACCTCCTGAGTAAGACAGTGCATGCAGTTGAGGGGGTGCTCACAGTGGAGATATATTCATGGAAGAAGTTTCAGCCACTTGCTTCATGGAGTGTTTCGTACAAGGTGTGTATCATATAGTAGCTGATTGGTTTTTATTTATGATGAACAAACTATTTAAGTTACAGCCGCCTTATTATATACCACCCAGCAGGACTTTCTCTTAGCAAGATTACTTTCACTTCATGTGTGCAAAAACAAATCTCTTTTTACTGTACCTAATTTTGCTGCTAAGTTCTGAAGCTGTTGGTTAGATCTGAAGGATAGTTCTGGTATTATTGTTCATTTTATGTTTCTTAACCTCACCAAATATGGTGTGTATACACAGCTGAACACAACAGCAGAAGTGGTGTTCGAGAGAGATGTAAACAGTATGCTGACGGAGGCTGGGTGCAAGAACACTGAATGTTTTCTCTTTGTTTACATCAACAACCAAATCGATGGCACTAATAACTGGCTGTCTTTTGCGGACATCAAAGACTCCAGTGTGCAGAAAGCACAGATTGCAGTAAGTATAACTCTTTCAGTAAGATTTAAAAAGATGATTTGTTTTTCTTTGCTCACTTTCACACACACCATTTCCATCACTTATATGCTGTGCATTTGACTAGAGATCTGCACACTCTGATGGTTTTGTGGCATTTTTGTGAAATGTAGTAGCATATGTAAGCAGGCATTGATCTGATCATGAATCGATAGAAGGAATGTGCCAGTGACTGTTTTAAAAGAACAAGCGACATGGTGCATTATTTTTGCAGATAACTGATGTGACACAGGTATCAGAACATGAATTTACAATCACTCTTGCAAGCAACTCCATTGCTCCTTTTGTCTGGCTGGAAGCAGGGGATACCATGGGTCGTTTTTCAGACAACGGGTTTCTGATGATGCAACCAAAGGTGTCTGTACAGTTCTATGCTTGGCAAGACGTGGACTTGCATTCTCTGCGCAGTGCCCTGTCTGTTAAATCTGTTATGGATATCTACAGCTAGTTCTAATGATGGAACAGTTTGTGTCTGTTTGCTAAGACTGCTTGTGAACTCAGTTCGTCTTGTTTGAGGATATTTCATTTTCTTGATAAGTGGTGTATCTCTCAGGATGTAAACAGAGGCAGTTGTTAAATACATTTGTTGACAATGTTAAATGTTTGAATGAAAGCTGTGGGGAGTGTGGTATTATCTGCCTTTGTGATCAGGAGTTGCCATGTCTTTCTGAAATAGTGAACCTGTTTGCCAGGATGCAGATGTTGAATGTTTGATCAAGTACGCAGCAGATTCCTATGGTAGGCGTTGGGTGCTGCATTACAGATTCCTGTCTTGACATACAGTTCACCCTTCTTTTTGCATTCCACTCTTTAACCCTTATAGCACTGCATATATATATTACAACGACAATGAATAAGACAGCGAGTGATGTTTGTTTTTATTATTGCTGCTCTTGGGTAAAACATTAGGCCAAGAAAGCCTATGTATTTTTGTAAAGGAGAAAGCTTGAGCTTTGCAATAAAAGTAATGAAAACGGCCTTTCCCATGCTTCTCACCATGATAGAGCCTTAATTGCTAGCATGGCATAAAACATAACCATCCCCATGCCTATCTGGCAAAGTTACCATCTAGGCTCACGGTGCTATAAGGGTTAAGAATGAATGTTACAATGTCCATTTATCCTCAATATGTTATATACCATCATCTTATGTATACAGTATAGATTCACATTGCTTCTGCATGATTTTTAGCAATGCCATGAATCTGGTTAATTTACAGGTGCTCTTCATGTGTACTGGGTTAAAATGGTCATGTTCCATATTTTCTCAATGCATTTAATGCATTCTGTGCTTGGGGCTAAAAAATAAATGCATATATATTTTCATTATTTGTATGAGAAGGCACATTAGTGATGATGAAATGTTTAACTTCTGAAAATTAAGTACATGGAAACCTTGGATTATGCAAGGGCAGATAACAGACGGCATCAAATGGTTGACCTTTCTTTATAACAATATTCTTGATCTTTCTGTATCGGTGAACCACTTAAATATGTCAAACATCTTCCGTGTAGCAATATGGCAACTCATTGCAGTCTTGAACTGCACATTATTTGTCTTTATTTCGTCAACTTTTCTTGGTTCCAAACATTGATGGTGGATGATTTGAGATGACATAATGATCTAGTTTGATAGGACAAAAAACTAAGCTTATCATATCCCAACTAACCTTTGATGACAAATGAGATGGATGCAAACATGATGAAAAGTAGCTCTCCATTGGGTATGGTCGTATCTACTCCAATCCTTTCACACTATACCATCTTTCACTCATCTAATTTTTATCTTACAAGATGGTAATGTCAAGTGCACTTGCACACACACATATCAAAACAAAACAAAACAAAAAACCCAACTAAAGCTCTGGCAAAACAAATCCAATTTTATTGTATCCAGCAATATGCTTGTCCTCAACACAGCATGTTATTCAAACTGATCCACATTACAGTCAAACATATGATCCAGTGGACATGAAACATGAGAAGAAAACAAATGAACAAACAATCCTATCAACAAACAGAAACCAACACAGAACTAGCAGCATTTTAATTTTTTTCTGAAAGGTTGTGGGCTAGGGTGGAGTTGAGGGAAAAGACTAGTATACTCGTCACCAACCAGTCACTCCGAAATAACCAGTAATAAAATGACCTTGAACAATCGGAAACAACTCTCCAACAAAAATATACTCTTGGCAGAAACCCCATGTGCATGATTTCTGCAGTTCCTCTGTAATCATTTGTTTGTATTGAAAATAGAGGTATAAAACAGTACCAGTAGACGTAGAGAAAACAGCACTACTAGGGTCTTTCAGGTTCCAAGTGGGGTTGTTGAAAGAATCTTTTCTGACGCATTGAAATAGAACTATGGTTATCAATCCCAGAATACCTAGCTGCCATTGACCATCACCATGCCAATGTAATGCTATAGCTCGTAATGTATCAACACGTGGCACCTTACAGGAAGTCACTTTTGCTTGACCAGGTTCAAAATGGGAATATTACTGAAGCTAAGGTTTGCTACTGGATTATCACAAGCACTGAAAAACTAATAAAACAAGCACAACAAACTGCACAGGCAACTTCAATATGCAATTTTTTTATAAAATATTAAATGTGCTAAAATATTTTCACAGACTTGACACCCATGATTGATCACACACTGACAGAATCACAGGTAGACTACAGCGACCTGGTTAGAAATCCTCCCCTTTCAGCATACCGTCTAATTTTTCAACACAATCTTTTAGAATGCACGCTAAAATTTTGAAATGTTCAAATATTAATGTTGATGACTTAATTGATTTTACCAACTTTTGCCTCATACAAGGGAGGAAACAAAACAGTAACACCTGTACATGTGTTGTAAGTATACATGTATATAAATATATGCACACCAACAAACCTGCTATGAACAAGGTAAGATATAAACAACAAACAATTGCACATCTTTGTTTAAATGCATACCTTTTTTCTGATTATGTTAAATATATTTAAGTCTGATGTGCCTTCATTATGCATTCATAAGCCTACTGTTGGAGGAAGATAAATGGCAAATACTGAACAGGAATATTCAAGCATGTTTTGAGAGTATGCATTCAAACATACAAATCAAACACCTCTTACCATTATCAAATAATTATCAACTAATATCAAACCCATGACGTGACTTCCAACCAGTGTCAGGAGATTTTGGCCTTGACTTTATTTGGGATTTGCATACGATAATTCTTTCTGTACAGGTGGAATTCATGGATACCTGTAGACTTGCAACATATTTGAACACAGATATGTTAACCGAAGCTACAATTAAAGACCATGCCACTGTAGCCTGTAACAACCATTCAAAGAGAATCACATCAAAACGTCAAATCACCTGATAGTTTTGAAAACACGAGCACACACTTTATGTATGGATTATATTTATATATTTACACACACTACCACAGAAAAGGTTTGTCCCAAAGGGGAAAGGCAAACAAAAACTGGATCCAAACAAGAGCAAAAAAAAAAGCACAAACATGCACACCCAATATTCTTTATGTACAAGGACGTGACTTAAGAGTTGATCTGGGAGTTAGCTATAGGTACAGACACTAGGCTGGGGTTTATCCCATCAAAAAGAAAATGCAGAGACTTCCAGATTTTGCTTTCTATGATCATTACAAGATTTTGAGCTGCACATGGAATTGTGCCTCTCTGCAAACCAGTAATTTCACTGATCTGTGCAATACTCTCAATGACACAAGAGAAAGTAAGGAAACATGACATCCTTGAAAGTACTAGCATAAAGACACCTACAGTGGGACAGTATATTTTCGCACAACATGCTGGTGATCTCTGCATCAGTAACAAAAGAACACAAAAAAGATTTACTTCCATGTAAAATCTGATTCCTGGTCTGAAACACTCTTCCTTGTTAGCACTTTCTACAACAGCAGGCTGCTGGCAGAAAAGGTAACTGCGGAAATGTTCTGCATGATGAGTTCAAAATACTCTTTCCTAATCAAGCTTATAACAATTATTCCTTAAGGGTCAATGACATTTTCTAAGAACACGCAGTCAGAACATCAAACTGAATACAGTTTAAATCTTTCAGAAACAAAGAACTGGCTGATACTTTATGCTAAGTGAACGAATAAGATCATTTCAGAATGAGTTTAAAAAAAAAATGACAAATGGAAAGTATTTATGGTTAGTGCACACATAGCTCCTAAAAATATATAATGAGGGTTGGGAGGTTGCAGGACAGGGTAGAAGAGGGCCATTGGGTCAAGACTTTCCATTCTAGGCTCACTTACAGGAGCACAACATGACTGGATGCAAGTAATTTGAACATGGTCAAGCAATCAATAAAAAAAATGATCAAGGAACTACCCCATCTCCACCATGACTGCAGCTGTGACCTGTACAGAATATTTATCTTTACACTACGGTGATTAAAACCAGTCTTTCCCATCAATACTTGCATCCACAGGAAAAGAAGAAACAAAAGACTAGTCCCAATTTAAAAAAAATACATCAACAATATTTTCAGCAATAGATCTGAAATTTGGTACTGTTTATTAATGCTTAGTGATGATTAAAAAATAATGCTTGATTCGACAATACAAAGAAATGATTGCAAGTTAATTTGCAAGAACAGGCAAGCTTCAAAATCCACTGATGAAATTGCGGGTTCTCCCAAAAACGTTGTGGTATGTTGCTCTCTGAGCTATTGCACAGTTAACACAGCATCATTCTAAACAAATACTCAAAAAATCAGCATCATTAAAACAATACCTGGAGACCTATCACATTTTCAGCAAAGTGAAAGATGAAAGGGAAGATCACTCCCTTTAACAACAACAGCAGTCCAGTCATTGGAAATTCAAACACAAATGAGCTCTATTTACCATTAATAACGCAAACTTATATATATTTTATTACTGGCTTCTTTTTCTTGATCCATCATCAGCATATCGTTTTCCATTTTAAGTGATCAACTATTCCTGTAGACATTTTGAAATGCTCTTTGAAAGAGCCAGGCTTACTATGCCACATTGGTGATTTTCTTTTTCCTGCCCAAGCATAAAAGCTGTAAACAAACAGAGCTAAAAAGATAACCACTTGTGAAGACCCCACCCCCTCTTTAGAAAAAGTGTTTGCTGCACAACATGCTCACATGCAGCAAGTTTTCGGCCAATGGTAATGAAAAGGGATGCAGTCTGCGAGCAAAGACAAACATGGAGTAGGATATTAATGAGGTGGTGAATAAGTGACTTTACTGAACCAATCATCCATGCATCAACAGTGGTACAAGAAATATATAAATATATATTGGCAAGGACAGTCAATTAGTCACAATGTTAGCATCACTGAAGGATGCACTGAAAATAGTCTGCTGTAAATGCTAAAATCACAACCCCATGAACAACTTTTGGGAAATTGATTATAATTTTCTTCCCCACGCATTCTCAGTCAAGCATGCAGTGTAGAACAAATAATGTTTTATTACTTACTATTGCCAGGGAAAATGTCTGGTCTGCTTGTAATATCTTGCTTTACTTTTTCTCTAACAAAAGGGAAATTACCCTCAAAACAGTATCACATTTTACCACAGTCTCGATCCCTCCTGAATTTCTAACTGCTTTTGTTTTGTTTGTTAATTTTGTGCAATGGATCTATTGGTGTGGTAATGAGCTCGCACTAGGGATAGAATTGGCCAATGAAAAAAGAAAATGAGTCCTCGATTGCCATTCAGATTACCTGAGATCCCCATATGCTACACATTTTGTTATGATGTGAACACAAGATAATGATTGAATAACAAAATATTGTGTCCAAAATCAGCAAACTGGAAGTGGAAAACTGAGCTGTCTTTCACTGCTTTCTGGTGGTTACTTATTGTCAAACAAGTGCACACACAAAACACATGCTTTGAGACATAATCACATTCTGGGATATGCAGCAGATTAATACTAGATAACAACAGGTAACATTCAAATATCAATAAAGTTTTTAAAAAAATGGGGCAAAACACCTTTTAAAATATTGCATGTACTAATTATGCGAAGTTTTTGCTTTCTAAACCAAACCAAAATACTATTTTACCCCTGAAATAAATACATTTGCTAACACCAGCACAGAACAGCCATTGTTTTCTCATCTTTTTACATCTTTGGAAAAAAAAAGACTACAGCACATTTTTGCTGTGTGTAACTGCCCCTTGAAATAGGGTTCATGCACTAAATTATGCTTTGAAAAAAAATCCTGCCACTTTACATTAATCTCATTATCCATACATGAAAAAGGCAAATGAGTTATGAAAACACTTTTCTTTGACAGACATAGACACATAAATGTGAAGTCCAAATATCAAGATTACTATGCACATTGTCCTTGTGGGTGGTTAGTTTGCACATACCCTGTCTTGTACACAATAGGAAGCCTCCACTGCTGGAATGTTATTGCATGAAACCTGACTATCCCTCCAGATTAATTTTTAAAAAAAGTGAATGTGCATACTTTTGGTAACTGAAGTTTTTGCATGTATCTATAAGCCTGTGAACAGCTCCTTTATGCATACAATTTTTGTAATGGAATCACGATAAAACTGATATTAGTCCAGATAGTAAATGCACGTAGTAAGCATTGAATGCTACTTTTATTTTCTAACTGTTCACATGGAGCCTTTTTTTAATTTTAAAATATTCATCTGCCTCCTTTTGCTATAAATGACAGAATGTTTGATGCATTTCTGCATATAAAAATGCCACATGCAACAACAAAATCTTATAAAAAGGAAATTCATTTTTGAGGTGTTTAACAGACCATCTTCATATTATAATGAAACTATCAATTCCATACAGTTCTGAAACATTTTTCTCGTGCTGACGGATACCACAGGATTGATCAGCAACTAAGCTACTTTTGTTATAAAGATTTTGGTCTCAATGAACAGTATAAAAAGAGCGCAATGTCATCAGAAGCAGCATTCAAATTTTCAAAAAAAAAAAAAAAAAAAAATTCAGGATAATGGAGAGAAATAAAAAAGTGCAGGTGAATGCTGTAGTCTACTGTAGAAACATAATC
>SRHC01002719.1:95040-153557 GCA_004794325.1 Pomacea maculata
CGTGCTGACGGATACCACAGGATTGATCAGCAACTAAGCTACTTTTGTTATAAAGAATTTGGTCTCAATGAACAGTATAAAAAGAGCACAATGTCATCAGAAGCAGCATTCAAATTTAAAAAAAAAAAAAAAAATTCAGGATAATGGAGAGAAATAAAAAAGTGCAGGTGAATGCTGTAGTCTACTGTAGAAACATAATCCTAAACGGAAGTGGGCATGCAAGCATCCATTCATTTCTGTTTTCAACTGAAGGTAGACAAATGCATAGCAGAGTTCAAGTCCCTTGGCACCAGACTCTTCTCTAGTTCATTTCATAGTTCCAGAAATGCTCCTCCCTCTAGCTTAGCCCCCCACCCCACCCCACACTTCGTATACAATTTAATGTGTGTTATGGATCCGAATACTTAAAATGAAAAACCCATGAATGCAGCTCTTTTTAAAAAATATTTTTTAAATGGAAGAATCATCTTTTATGACATGCAATATGTGATTTAGATGTAAGTACTCTCTCAGAAATGCATTTTTCTACTTTTCAGTTAAAAAGCAGAAATAACAGATTGGAGGTAGCATATAAACAGCAAAAAGTACACAAAAATGAATCATTCCTAAACCACACCATTTCCCATATTTTATAACTGCTGATGTGAAATGAATACCGATAGAGCAACAATCTGTGAAAAGAGTGTGTGTGTATGTGTGTGTAAGAGACAGAACAGGAACACACATATGCACACCAAGAGGCCAGACCAGTCTGTCTTCCCTCTAGCACACTACAGCTTCAGCTAGACCAGAAATACATTTAATTTACAAGGGCATTCAACACACTCCACATCAAAAAATGGCAAGATTTCAAGTGTTAGATGATTCTGTGTAAGACCGTTCACACTTTATCACTCTCTGGAAAATACTTTGTAGGGTTAGAAAATGGGAGCAAACTTCTCAGGAAAACAAAGTGGTGACTGAGTGCATTTTAGTTAATACTGTAGTTCATAAGACTGTAGCAGCCAACTGCTGCCATTGCAGGTGTATGATGATGTGGCTGTGACTGGCTGAAGGGCATTTTGTGGAGTGTGCTGATTAAAGAGAAACGAGGTATTGTTTACAAGGTGAACACTGTTTCTCATCCAATAAATGGATCTCATTAAACATCAATGAATGGCATATCAAACGAGGAAAAGAAATGGGTTTGGGAGTGGTGAGACAATGTTGGGGGTGGGGAGGTAAATATTGAGAACAATTCAAACAAAAGACTGTTATGGTTAAGAGGAACATAACATTGGTACCGATAAAATTGGAAATGATAAAATGGGGAAGGCAGAGAATGTCATAGTAGGGCTGATTTCAACTGGGTGCAATCCACTCTTTTCTGTTTATCATCAAAAAAACCCAAAGCTGATATAATAAAGCATCATGGATTAGTCTTCAAAGGCCATTATCTACTCATTCTTAATCTCCTCTCTATGACTTAAAGATAAAGTAGGAGGGGAACTGTCTTCCACATCTTACTAAGACCAATTCGTTAGCAAAGGTATGATGGCAAAGCAGGCTGGAGTAGAAGATTCTAAGAGTGCTAAGCTACTCTTCAGTCTCTCATCAAGATAGTATGCTTCTCTTGCACTGCTACTTGCTACCCACTACCAAAGAAAGCAGAATGCCAGAATGCCATCACCATTTCTGTGGAACTCTCTGTCTCCGATAATTTCACAGGTTTACTGCAAGAGCTGTCTGAGCTGACCACCCTGTGAAATTTTACAGTTCCCTCTCATCCAGCCTGCTTTGCTAAATAGCTCCTCCTCACAACCTTGTAATATACCAACATGTACATAGTAAGCAGTAAATTTAGTACGGCGCAAATTTGGGCCGCTCGGCTGCCTTCAGTGCACTGGCTGTTACCCCGACCCGCAGCTTGGTGGTCAACGCCTTGCGGTCCACAGCTATGGCGCCTGCAGCAGCAGCAGCAACTGACGAAGTAGGATCCACCAGGCTATAGCTTATGTAGGGCATTGGTGTGCCACCAGGTTTCATCGCCAGCGACTGCAGGGGTATGGCCAGAGAAGTGTGATGGTGTTGCTGTTGGTGGTGCGGATGGTGATGGTGAGTGGGGTGGACAGAGGTCAGAGGTGTGGATGTAACTGGTGGGGTCAGGGTCGGGTCAACAAGGGTCAAGGCTTTATGCAATTCCATGCTGAAGAAGAGAAAAAAAGGGGAGAGAAACAAGGAAGAAACAAGTATTAGACCAAACACAATCCACAGTAAAAAAAAAAAAATAAAATAAAATTAAAAAAAAGGAAAAAGACCTTGCTATGGAAAGTTAAAAAAAAAAAAAACAACCAACCAAAGACAGATCATGCCGTGACAAAATGGTTGTAGTGGCGGTGTAGGGAGAAAAAGGGCAGACTGGCAGGTCCAGTAGTGAGGGATACGGGTAACATAAACTTATGGAGGCACAGTGCAAAAATAGCTTCAAATGCTTCCACGGCTAAACCCAAGACACAAGGAGCACTGGACATTCATTGTAGGGCAATTAATAAGGGAATAAGTGCAAAAATTCCACGTTACAGAGGGAATGAGGCAGGAGAACAAGACACGGTGTGTTAGGACGCACATAGAAAGCAATAGGGACTGCAGTGGATGGCAGGAACTGTTACAATTCAAGACACAAAACACTGAAGTGGGCATTATTCTCTGATGCTAGTAACTTTTGAATGCTTTTCTAGGACTTAAATGATACACCTGCTTGATATGTCTCTTTCACTTGAAAAAAAAGAAACATCTCAAAATGCTACAGGTAGTGGGAGGGGAAATGGGCCTCAGGACTGGACACTGCTGGATAAAGTTTAAAAATCTATTTCTAACCCCACCCTCTCAAAACGACTGGGTCACAAGGGACTATACTTGAAAATGCTTTGAAAAAAAGGAGGTACTGAACTTTTGAATTTCTGATGGCTGGATTTGAATAACTTTGGTTTACTGAGCAAAATTTTATGCGTCTCCAGTTATTGTATGAACATGATCTGTCTTTCGTTGAAAACCAAGATACACATACCTCATCAACTCCTCTTTAATCATAATGATAATCATCACCATTATAAAAGTATAGAGCTCTGTTAATCTGATAATAAAAAACCACCATACATAAATGCATGAAAATACACACTAATCTGCATATGAGTATTCATTGCTATCAGCACACAATACAAATAGATTTTCAAAAAAACAGTTGAGCCTCATACCAGTTCTGCCTGAAGCTCAAGCAAATCTACTAAACTTAGAAAACATTCAATCCTTCTATACAGATGGCTCACAACAGCAAAAATCTATGGCACCGTATTCTTACTTTTTTTTCCTATTCTTCAATTTTTCCCTAAATTTCAACATTGTCTTCAGTATAAGACTCCCAAGCCAGAAAGTGAATTCAATAAGATTTTCTGCCATGCTTTAAAAAAATACCTCTAAATACTGATAACTATAAAGAATTCATTTTCAGAAATCCCACTGGCCATTCTTCGGGCCTGTTGTAAGCAGTGCATAGTGTGAAACCATTATGACTGAACACCTGTTGTGAGCCAACTGTTGATGCTGTTATAAAAAAATCCCAGATGAAATTACAAACATACATTCGCTCATGACTTCAACTGAAATAAGATCCCTTTGCTTGTCTGCTTTGCACACACAATGTTACACGCAAAGTCTGCCGTCAACATAGTTTTGCAAACTGAACTTTATCATGTCTGAAAGTTGCTGCTGTTACTGGCTGGTGCTGCTCCTAAGTAAATCATGCAGCCCGATACATAACCTTATTACAAGTGTTTGTACAACACATGTTAAAGATTTAAAGAGTTTTACAGTAAATAGCATCCAGGGGCTGGGTGGGTGAATGAGAGAATTTCTTTAATCAATGTCAATGGAAGAGTAGGGCAATGTCAAAATGGCTTCAAACACCTAGCTGAAGTACGGATGTACACATCATCTCAATGACATTTACTGTTGTTCTGCACAACTTATCTATAGTTTCATTCTGCAATGGACAAAAGATTGCATTTATTCTTCACTTTTTTTGCTGCCTGTTCCCTGATCTTCTCTCCTCCCTTAATACATTTAAAAAGCAAATTTCAAAAAGGATTGAATAATGTTTAGTCAACCTCATGTAGTTCTCGTTTCTTCATAAAACATTCCACAGGTTCACAATACTTCAGTGTATAGTAGTCAGCACTCAACAAAACTGTGATTATAAAGGCATTATAAAAGAAACACAATCCAACACCAAAAAGAAGAAAAAAATAAGAAAAACAAATAAAAAACACCAGTATGTCTGTGAGAAGAAAGCAACAAACAGCACTACATGATGGGCTGGCAAGTACTGTCAATGGAGGTAGCCAGGCAGCTGAAGACAGCTGTACAGCTCTGTGTGTGTATAGAGATCATCAGAAAAAAAGGGGAGATAAAGTTATAAAGGAAGGAAACTAAGTACGGCCAAACCAACAGCAAAAGCACGAAACAACGGTATGGCAGTAGTTAGCCAAAGCAACATACATTTGGGAACTTCAAACATGGTTGTGGACATCAACTGCCATCACCATGCCAACAGAATTACTTTTGCCCTCACAATATGATTAACCCTACAATTTGAATTTCTTCCTGATTTATTTTGTATTTCCAAAAGTCGTGTTTATGTTCCTTAGTTTGTTTAAATGCTCCATGCTATACATTTTTGTAAAAAAAAATCACATTTGTTTCTGTGTGCCATTAATTTTGCACACTGGCTCCAGTGAATTAATATAGTAAAATCTACTGAGGTAATGAAAATGCATAATAAAAACACTGAGAATATTTTTAAAATGTTGTCAGAAAAGAAATATATTGAATTTATATAAGTTGCACACACACACTCTCAAAATGTTTATATTTTCCCATGCAGAAAATTCATGCAAAATGACTTATCTATACAAGACAAGTGTAGGTAAGCTAGAAACAGAAAAAATAGAAGGGCAAATAAACAAGAAATACTGGATCATTTTCTTCATAACATACAACAAATTTTATGCTGAGATCTTTAATGATATCAATATTTTATTGCACTATGATATGCTTAATGTGGACAATACCGCATATAAGAATATGAAGAAATAGAGCAAGATATTCCAAGAATTTTTTTTTAAATCTTCATCTTTCAGGAATGGCAAATGATTCAATTAAGTCCTTTTACCTAAAATGCTTTTGCAATGGGAAAATGAATAAGTCTATCCATGAAGCTAATTCTTTTGAAGAATAGTTTGTATGCCTTTCCAAAAGAAGACTAGAAAATTACTTCATTTATGAGAAGTGTCATGATGAAAGCACTGTCTTGTTACAAAGCTGGAACTCAAGCATGAAGGTGTAATTTTATAGAGCATTTCTAGCTGATAGAATAGTTGTTGAGTGATTGTTTCTGAGGATCATGATAAGGACCTAGTATCTGCACCTGCACAATTTCAGCAGCTGGGAGGAGCAAGCTATTTTGCCAACAGTGGTACAAGCCTCAGTGCTGCAGACACCTCCACCCAAATACAAGCCTCCTCACAGGCAGTTTTACTCTGTTACACCCTTAGTAAAGAATTACTGTTTGAAAAAAAAATTGCATGTGTACAGGTGCAAGAGAATAAAAGAAAGAAAGAGGAAGTGAAGAGACAGAAATAAACAGAATGAAAAAAAATCTGAAATGTAACAAGTAGACTAGAAACAGCAATATGTGAAATGCATACAAAAACAGGTTATAGGTCATTCACATCATCAAAAATAAATATGATATTGCTTAATCAGTTATTAGTGACTAGCTTTTACAATTTTTCTTGCTCCTTTCCAAAATAAATGCAAAACTCACATAGTGACAATTGTTGCTGATGCAAATGTGACGGGATGAAGAATATGTTTGAAGATGGAAGCAACCATAAATCAACATTACAAAACAAAAGCTGATAAAACACTTGCATAAAAAAGATGAAACTTGTAGCCACACTGTGGTCATTGCAAAAAAACACAGATAGCACTGACTTCTCTAATAACAATAACATTCTAATTTGTCCACAAAGTATAACACTGTTTAAAGTCTTTTTGAAAATGACAGATAGAGTGTGTGTGCAAGCAGGTGCATACATGTGTAAAATGGTCTGCATGAATATGTGATAGAGTTTAAGGGATGCATGTAAATAGAAAAGTCAGAAAAATGAAGGAGCATGGTACGTCTTTGCATACAAAAATAATAGAAAATATAAGTGGAAGACAAAGATAGTGAAAATAAAAGAAGGGAGAAAGGCAAAAAGATACAAATATTGGATCCTGGATCTTCCATTCCAAAAACTGTTCTCTGAATGAATGCACACAGTTCATATTATCTAACATTCTCGCTGGTGCTCCCTCTATATATTAATTTCTAATATTATGTCAATGAATAAACACACTTTAGTGCATGGGCTATCAAATACTTCCTCCTCCTAAGGTCTGCAGTTGTGAAGTGAAGAGCGATCTGATTTATGACACTCCTCTACTGAATGAAACCGTAACTCCTTTATATCCATCCAAAATACTATTGTCTTCAAACCAAATAAAACTTTTACATGGTTCTCATGAGACTACACAGTTTAACACACCAGTATCAAAGATAAGGTAGCCCACCAAATGCATGTTAGTTAACAGAAAAAAATGTTTGTTACAAATTTTTTGGCTAAATACATTTAACTGATTAAAAAGTTTCTACCAAGGCTTTTTGTCACATAGTTTTTTCTTTTCTGAAAGCCTGGAGAATACCGATGTAGGTTAACTTACAAAAAAAAAAAAATCAGGCTACCTTTCCTGCAAAAAAAGAAGAGGAAAAAACCAAACCTTTTCCACTTTTTCCCTAACAATCCTCCAAGATAACAATAACAGTATGATTAATTAGCTGCTAAAATCTGGCTTCATCTTCAGTGTCTTCATAATTTATTTTGCAACCTTCTTTGTCTCTCTCTCCTCTGTATTTGTATTTCAGGCAAACATATGGAAGGTCCTGAAATTGTGGCTTTTCAAAGACCTACAAGTACTATGCTTGCTGGCACAAAAAAACATGTCTCTTGAAATTGTCTTCAATTACTTCACAGTATTAAAAATGATAATGACATACTGAATAATATAACAGTAAAGTCAATCTTGGGTGAAGGGTGGGAAGAATGCTCACTTCTGTATCAATGGCTGAAAGAAACTGATTTACCTGTAAAATCTTTTCAGTTTGTTTCCTACAATTCTATAAAATATATTGATTTCAAATTCATCTAACACCTTATTAGCAGTCTGCTACATGAATGCTGTATTGTAAAGTTTGATTTTGTGTTTTTAAGGGCTTACTGTGAGTATAATATTGTACTCCAAAGTTCACATATTTCAGACATACAACTACTGAAATAACAACAGCTTTCAAACAAATTTGTCCCACAGTAAGAAGCTATCTGTGAGTTCATAAAGCATGGACAGAAGAAGACATACAAAATTTTACTCAGGAGATTAAACAAAAATTAATTAAAAGCTGAATTAAGAGCAAGCCAAAGCACTTCTATCCAACAGATGGATTTACTCTTTACTGGCTAGTCTCGTCAAAATAAAGGATGATCCAGAGATTGAAGAATTTATGATGTCATAGGTTTAAAGAATTTTTCTCTACTTAATTATCATTTGTTTTCTCTTGGATGTTGACACCATTAAAGCGGATCCATAAATAGGTTACACAATGGGAATGCATAGAGTGTTTACAGTATGCCAAACAGTGTTCTGTGATGTGCACTTGATAATTAATGTTTCTTTCATTGAAAATCTTCCATATGAAGGCAAATATTAAAAAAGATACTTAGATCAGCCAAACCAGTAGTCAGTTAAAGAGTGGCTCAAAGTCCCTGATCATTTTTGAAAGCTTTACTCAGCCTAAAAACAAGTTTCTCAGCATAAAACAAAATCGACAGGCTACACATTTTCACTCCTAAAAATCCTACTGAACAGCTCAATTGGACAATCATATCAAAATCAATTTTGGAGACACTAATTAAATCAGACAGGTCACTCTTTACTCCTTCCATACTTACCTCCCCTTTATGAGGAGAAAGAAATAAACATTTCTTTTGGCAATCCACAAGGTGCTGAAGATTTGGAATTTGTCCAAAGGTTGGAAATTTTATTTAAAAGATCTGCAATTTATGTCACAGCTTATCTTCTAAAATTTAAGACTAAATCTTTGCCATTAGAAGCTCTTCCCTTCTTTGGAAGGTTCTGCACATCCTGAACTAGATTTTAGCCTAGCTAAGAGCTTTGTTGAGCTGTCTGTACACTGTGGTATGTTGGAAGCAGTCAGAGAAAAATGGGCTTTAAAATAAATTATGGACTACAAACTCCTCAGTTGCAAAAAAAGGTTTTGAAGTAGGAAAATTGTAGAAATTTCTCTATCAGTGCCATAACATGTGAATAGCCTTTACTAATGTTTTTTCTGTCTTCAATTTCAATAAAACAACAAAAATGCACAAAGCATGCAGTATGCATGGCACTTGCAACATTTATTATACAGCTCCACACTAAAAGTTGCCTAAAAGACCCCACAAAACACCTTCTTTAGCTACTTGATAATACTGCAATTTACATACTTAATTCAACAAGTTACTTTATGGTTTAATGTGTGCCACACAAAAAAAAGTTTCAAAAATAAATCCTAAAAGACAAGGAATTAAAACACTACTGTTTCTGATTTTCCCTGCTGGCACTTGATCACTGCGATCCAGAACTATCACCTAGATTCCTCAGCTCTGAGATGGAAATGGGAAGGGAAGAAATGGAAAGGGAAGAAATGAGAAAACACTCTATATCGTAGTCAGCATTTTACTCACAATACCTTTTTACGGTTGAGTCATATCATTATCCAACTTCACAAAAACACAAAAATACAGCTACTTTGGTCAACATGAAACTACATACATTTCTGACATAATTCTATCGTTCCCTTTGCATGAATATGGAAATTGCTACTCATCATTCTAGGATTGAAACAAAAATTGTTTATGGAAGAACCTTGGCATATTATACTAAAGTTGATGCTCACAAGCTAATGAAAAATGAAGGACTTCCAACAGCAAATTCCAGGACAGAAAAACACATAAAATAGTTGAATGTAAGAAAAATATATGAAAAAGACTCTTATGCAAATTTGCCAAGAGGCATTTCAGTAAACATGTCACAACCATCTGTGTAGATAAGAGAAGACAATGTCCACAAGACAACTTGTGACTCACAGCCAGACTGTTCACAGGGTCTTCCAGCTGTGTGTGTGTGCTAGCTTCACAAGGCAAGGAGTGACACACCCTGTAGCAAGCCACTTGTGTGCAACAAGTTTTTTTTTTCACATTGATGCCCAGCATCTTTATTATGGTAGATAGCAGGTAGCAGGCTGGAGACATCAAGTGCTTATATATTAAAAAAAATACCTGATTAGATTGAACAGACTAAGCACTTGAAAGTACTGATCACATGCTTAGTCTCTATGTTTTAAAATTCTTGATATATGTATATAAAGTATATTTCTGGATACCCAATTATTATTCTTTTTTTAAAAAACTCAGATCATCAAAAACATCACACTGTAATACAGCAAAAAGTGATCAGTTTTTCCCCAACTTAAAAAAGCCATAAAATAGAAAATTAATTTACATTCTTTGGCCATCATAAATTAAGGCAAGTACGGACAATACAAACTATTAATGTGATACTATAATCACCCACCATATTCTTTTCACACATATGTGTAACATATAGCCCACTTGTATATCTTTACAGCTCACCCGTGCTCACTGAAAGTATCTACATGTTAAACACAATGTACAAGTGCAATGTATGATAAGTTTAAGTTGTGCAAAAGAGGTACATATAAAGAAATGTATCCAAAAGAACTACGCAAAATTGTTAATAAATATAAGTGGTTTATTAATCAAATCTGTGTACACAATACAATCTCATCACATATCTTGTTTGACAGAGTGAATTTATATAAACAACATTCATAGTAGTAGCAGAATGCTACACAAAATAATCTTTCTCCAACAACCCCGCAAAAAAAAATCCATTCCCTCACAGTCAGACTTTTGAATAAGGATAAAAATTTAACACAGTGATGACCAGCAACATCAAACATCAAACATCATCTTGTAACAAGCTTCTCTGTGATCTAAGTGGAATTTCATTCCAACTGTATGCAAAAAAGAAGAAGAAAAGAGGTCTATTCCATCACAGAACACAAGTCCTATTTAGTAATAAAGGTGACAAGAGATGCAAAAATAATCCATGTACTATATATTATTCAAATATGCAATAATACAAAACAACACCACCATTTCTACTATATATGAGAGTGAAAGAGAGAAAGAGAGAGAGAAAGAAATTGAGTATGATTGTACCTGTGCATATGTAAAAAAATGTAAAAGAACGTTTATAAAATAGTGTTTTTCAGTGATGCCTGACATAGCCCCTAATTAAAAATTTATTTATAGAAGCCTTTCATAATTAGATTTTTACTAAAATATCTGCAAATGCTGTCATGTACTTAAAAAAACAGAAGCATAAAACAACAGGCAATGGAAACAATGATACTTTATCTTCTAGGAGAAGAAATAATGAAAAGGATGAAAAAGTAAAAATATTCACATTTGTGCAAACTTCCTGGTGATCACTTTTGTCTTCAGATGTCAGCTTCCCCCACCCCCCTTCCATATCTTTTTATTCAGTATCTTCAGTTTCCAATATCAGAAGATTTTAAATCAGGAGAAAACCCAGGGAACTGAAATAACTTAGAAAGAAATTTTGTGTCCTTCAACTGGCGTTACAGGTATATATCTGGGAACATATGGTATTTATAGTTTGCACAATGTCAAAGCTGTACAGATCTTGTTTTTGTTGCTGTTTCCTCAACTTACATGTAACAATAAAGCAGGCCCGATACTTTATATAAATGGAAAGGGCAGATTTTGGCATCTTCATCAACAGTCAATATGTGCCCTTGCATTAAATAACATATTTATATACACTTTTATTAACAACACATTAAAAAGATATAAACCCATGGCACCACCTACATTTTTTTGACAATGATTCTGATAAGTCTTTGTTTTCCCCTGTGGCAATATCCTTTTAAAACCTTTGCCACTATCAACAAAATCAAGTGAGAAAGACAAGAAAACTACAACTTAAAATTCATTTAATATAAGACTATCAAAATTCAATGTTCTGGAAATATTGCTTGCTTAGAACCAGCTGCTGCCTTTTCTTCCTTACATGATGGGATGGGGGCTTGAAGAAAGGTACTTCAAGAATGAAGAAAGTCCAGGATTCATGTGCTGAAGCAGTTGCTTCCCTTGGAGCACTTTAAACCTTCATTTTTTTTAAATAATTTTTTTGCCACTTTCACCACTTGGCTGTGCCTTGTTTCTTGCAGATCACAGTGTTGCCGGCAGCAATAAACCATGTTCATATGTGACTTCCAAGCCATGACACAGCAAACAATGATGAAAAATATACAGGGGAAAGGGGTGGAAAAGAGGCTTAAAACAAATGCCCAGCTAAATGTACCCATATAACATTGTGAGCGAGCCAGCCAGCCAGCGAGCAAAATTGTGCAGTTAAACTTAACCCCTTGATTGCTACAGTCCTGGCACACACAAACACACACTCATCACACAGATGAGCTGATGTCTGTCACATGCAGAGACTAGAGAATCTGTTAGGACTCTGGGTTTGCATGTTTTTCTCTCATTCCCCCAAGTCAGCCCACAGAGTTCTCGTTCTCTCTCAGGTGTCATCTGTAGCAAGCAAGGAGTTGTATTTTTTTTGAGATACCTCTGATGGTGCTGTATGCAGATGTACAAATCACTCATCTATGTGCAACGGGGTAGGCGTAGTAGGACTGTTGTACTAACCTGGTGCTGATCAGATATTGGGCCAATCCAATGGTGTCTGGTGTGCCTGTTATGGTCACTTTTCGATCTGCAGATCCATCTTCTGCATTTGAGATCTTGATGTTTGCACCTGACACTTGCCTGTGAAGCAGTCCCAAAAAATCTCAAGCATAAATAAAACAGCTGACTTGTCAGCACTGATCCATGAACCACAAAATCTGTCCTTTTTTCCTCCCACATAAGAGTATGAACAAAAAATATACACTAATTAAAAACAGCTTGTTGACTCAAAGTGCTATGAATCTTAGTAGGTAAAAAATAATAAACTCAGATTAATACAAGGTAGGCTGTAAGCATATATTTATTCACAAGCAATATGCATACACTGAAGTAAGAATAAATCAAATCACTTGCTATGTTCATCAAATGCAATACCTGCTAGTGACCAACATTTATTTAATGATCAACATTTTGATGCTTCTAGAGCATGATTCCTTTGCTGCTTCAGTCTCACTCTGTTAGACCAGCTAACCAAACTGTCCTATATATACAAAATGATAAATCCTGGAAATATTTTGCTGTAACTTACCTAATCTCATTAATTTTCTGACCACCTCGCCCAATGATGCAGCCAATGAGGTCATTGGGAATAGCCATCTCATGAGTGGCCTGGCCAGCAGGCAGCGCTGGAGCTGCTGTAGGGTTTGTGTGTCTTGGGTACTGGATGTGAGCCATGCCTGTACATAGAAAGGCAGAATCATGTGGACTATACCTTTTCATTAAAGCATCATGACAGCATGCCGATTCTGATATTAAGTCATTAACTGTACTTTTCTCATTGTTTGACTCAGCCACCCATGTTGTGCAGCCATCATTGCCCACCAAAGAAACACCATTCAAACCCAAAATAATTATACTTATGTAACTGATAAATAATGCTGTTGTCACATTCCAACAGTTTTTCAGAAGTAATTTTCTACTTAATTCATTAAACCAATTAAAAAATGTGATAACTAGGAGAAAATTGTGTTATTGTTTGGCTCTACTATCAATTTGCATTTATGTAAATGTAAAATGTAACTTTTTAAATTGTGAATGAGTTCCCAGGCTCATATTATGTTCTCGTTTCCTCTTAAAGTTTTTCTTTCTTGCTGAACAGAACCTACTAAGAAACAGATTTCTACCACCTAGGTAACTTCTGCCCTATCTGACCTTCATCTTGTAAATACATGTCTTAAGAAACAATTTTCTCAAGTTGCCATTAGCAACATTCATAAATCTTCAATGTGACAGGTAATTACACATGAAACTGCTTTAGCATTGCTGTCTTATTATTTAAGTATATTTCATTTTCTAAACTGCACATTCTGGGGTAAATTTATTACAAAAAAAGACATAAAACTTTGGGTGGTTGTAAAATTATCTAACATGAAGCATTTATTTTCAAGAAAAAAATATTTTGAGAGTCTTTTCATTAACCAATTAGTGATCAAGCACAGCTACAAGCATCAAATAAGTCAATTCTTAAAATATGCAGTACATACATCACTTGACGACAAAGCATTGAAAAGTTATGTACAGAATGTAAAAGGAGACAGAGGTTTTTAGCTGGGTTTATGCACAGTTATGAGGTTATGACAAAAGATTATAAGGGGAGCATAGCAGTAATGTTATTGTAAGAAACCAAACAGAAAAAAAAGTTAATCTAAAAGTGCCAGCCTGCTATCTGACCAGGTGTGATCAAAGGGGTGGCATGCCGCGGGTACAGGACGCGAGTCATACCTGCACACACACGCAAAACACTGCGCTGTATCCCAGGTGTGTTAATGAACAGTACTTAAGGTAATTCTCATGCACCAATGCTACGTTAACTGAAACTGGGCACCAAGTGCAGACACGCAAATAATGTAAAGTTTGTTAATCCTTGACCTACATCTTAAGACCAATTACGCTTTGGTAGCTACCTGTACTTTTCCATGATGCACGCATGCGCACACACACACTCAAGTACACATATGTGCACACACACACACACATACATTATTCAGACGTTATTTGCTAATGCATCCAGCAGACCAAACTTTACATTTTCTTCATCTAAAACACTAAGGTCTGTAACTGGAAGATGCTCTCCCATGAGTACTTTCATCAATACAACGAATTTAGATGATAAATAACAAGTTCAGCAAACAGCACTATCAGAACCAAAAGTTAAGCCGTGCAGTTCAGTGTAAGATGATTCCACTTTTTATTTTTTAAAAGTCCAAGATCATTCAATGAGCTTAAGTGGATAGGAAAAATAGGGTTTAAAAATATGCAATAAAACAGAAAGAATGGGTACCAGCACACACTTTGTTGAAATATAGTTAGTAATATACATCTTACTCTTTCTCTCTTCCACACCCCCAATTCACCTTCTCCCCTATGTTGAGGACACACAGGCAACTAACAACAGTGTATAAAGTAGGTATATACTGGCAGAAAAAGCATCTATCAACAGAAGCACAAACCTTTTCTGATCACTTTCTGCAGCCAGATGGTGACTAGACTTTTTTTTGGCATTTCATGAACTAAAAGAGGGAATGTTTGCTAAACAAACTCTGATTCAACATTCATAGAATAGAATTTAAGATGAGGGGGGGAAAGAAAAAAAGCAAAAGAACTTCAGACTGAGAAAGCACAGGATTATGCGGGACACAGTTATAAAGAACCAAAGTGATCTGGAACAGAACAGTTGTCAAAAAGCACGAATGTTCTGCTCTTATAAAAAAAAACAACAACAAACACACACACAAACAAAACTAACCATTGACAGGAACATAGCCTCCAGGTAGGATTGTCTGGGCTGTTGGAATGATAGGCATGGGGTGAGGTGCCATCGTCATGTGTGGTTGGAGAGTCTTTAGGGGCTGCAACAAATGACTTACATCATCAGCAAGAGCAAGTAACTGTATCTGCTTGTAAGCAAGTATCCTTTAAGCTAGACCACCGGCCATCAGAAGATATTATGTTCAGTTCTATTCTTCTGTCTCTGGATTTGAAATAATTGTAATAAAAGCTGACAATTCTGAAAACTCAACATAAACAATGCCTATATATTTAAAAATTATTCTTTGTTATCATCAGAATTAATGCCTAGTTTCTCATGCTTTTTCAAAATTCAAATTACAGATAAATTTTAGTTTTGAAGACTCATCTAATAATGAGGTATTGAGGTATATCATCTTTTATCTCTGAGCATTTCAGTCATTTTTATATATGGAAGAGCAAAAACCAGTTTTTAATCTACTGCAGTTTTTCTCTAATAATGCAAGCAAGATGAGGATCATTTTGACATACTATGATTGCTAGTTGCTTCTGAATGCATCCATGCTAGCCTTTGTCATTCTGATTACATCAGAACCTGCCATACAGGCTCTGCAGGGCTAGGTGAGTACAAATACAGGAGATAGTCTACTGGTGAGTGGGCAGATAGAAAAGTATGGGAAAGAAGACACTGTCCACTTCTGCCTTCTGCTTCTGTGTAATTTAGTTGGGGATGGGGAGGGTCAAAAACAGGCCCTTTATCAAAAGTGGTTGATAAGTCATGCTGGCCAAAGAACCAAAGCCATGAGAGTACGTATGATTGAAGGTATGGTGATAGGGTTAGAGTTATAGGTACAACCAGGCAAGTAAATGCAAGCTGCACATAGGGTTCACTAAATGGGGTGGTTGCTGCTTGCAGGAGCAGTTGCAAGAAAAGGGCTTTAATCTGAACATTGTTTTGAAAATATCAGTCAGCACATCAACGAATGGCCAACCTCATCATAACTTTCTACAGTTACTAAGCACACTGATTATAATCTTTTTCTATGCTAAAAAATGAACACAGGAGAGCAAAAATTAAAACAAAAATTAGAAACTATTCTTCAAGAAGCACAAGTGTTAGTCACATTTATGGGACCCACAGATGACTATATTTTGCTTCTGCCGTGTCTCATTTCCAGTTGTTTTCTTTAATGGAAAATGTCGGTGTGCCCTCCAAGCCTTTGTCCATCTCCCAATGCCAAACCATAGAGTCATTACAATAAAACTTTTGCATTTTTAATGAGTCCTGTGAGTTTTGTCCCCTGGTCTGCACCACCATCTCATTAACTTTATTTTTTTCCACCTCAAAAATTGATCATGATGCATTGTACTTTCTCTTATTTATTTACATTCTTTAGTTTAAGGGGAAAAAATAATCATAAGGATTTGTTCATTTAGTCAAAATATTTTGTTCGCTGCAGCTTTCTCCATTCTCTTTATCTTATAGAAGTCTTACAACTGTGGTTACATCGTTCATTGCACTCCAACCCCCTAAAAATACATATTCCTTACAATCTTTCTTCTGTGGTGCATGGTCTTGAGAATGGAAGCACAAATCAAAGTAGCCCTATATCTACAGCACTCTTCACTGCAAACAAGTTGACACGATTTCACACAGGACCAACAAGACAAAGGACAGTAACTCACATCTTGACTTGGCATGGTCATTTGGGTCTGGATGTTGTAGGCTTGCCCGCCGGAAATGAAGACTGGAGAAACTACAGGTTTTGGACGGTACGGGAGGTTGGCTCCCTTGGGAGGGGACTGTAGGAAGGAGAGAAGGAAGCAAGAAGGTATTAAGAGGAAAAACAAAGCACGACTGTTTAACGTACAAAAAAAGCCCACACCTCACTTTAACCCTCACCAGGTTGCCCCAAGTCTGGATCCCAAAGGGTAACAACCGGAACAGAACTGAAGGAATAAATGCGAAACTGCTCCAATTTAGCTATCCAAGTCTCAATCAGCTGCTTCGTAAAACAACAGTATTTCAAATGGTTTTCGAAAATGGATTCAGCTTTATTTTTGGCCTAAAAGCGAAGTTTTCATGAAAAAAAAAGAAGATGAAGAAAAAAATTTGTACGCAGAGAAACCATTTTTCTCAAACAAGGATATGAGAAATTTCTGCCTAGTTATAAACTGCAAGAGTTTTCCTTTAGCTTTTGGTTAGTCTTTTTCTCATGTTGTCCTTTGTCTTTAACAATACAAATGAAGGCCCACTTGTTCTGGCCTTCTTACTTTAATGGCTATGTCAATAATACTGTGACATATTTCTTTGCTCCACGGTACAAATTTACCTGCATTTCCTATATTTCATCCTTGAAGCTATGTGAGCTATATTTACAATTATGAGCATTTAAGTTTTAAGGCACTTCATAGTCTGCCCAGTAAGATGTGACTGTATTTTGCTGTAATCCAAAAACAATCTTAAACAGCTTCTGAAAAGACAGGTTGAGGATGATGAAGGGTAGTGGTTTCCAGACTTGACAAAGGGGAGAAGCTTTGGATTAAGGGTTAAAGTAGGTGTTGAATGAGCAGGGAAGAGATGTAAGCTATGGCGGGCGATGAGGTACAGAAGTAATCAGAACAGTGGTACGTTCCACAGGTGGAGCTCCTTGAGGGAGGCAATGATCATGCGAAAGATCTGAGATCTTTACCCCCATGTCAGCAGCATCTGCACGCAGGTACCTAGCCTGCCCCTGGCTGCTGAAAGCCAAAGCAAACACACAAACACATACACACGGAGCAATCAAACTATTTGATCAGGCTTTTATTATTAACCATGCATTTTTTCCTTTTGCTGTATTTATTCTATCACCCACAGATGCATTCATTTACTCTCACTCAGAACTGAAATTCTTCATCCTCTTGTATTCCTTTCTTTTGTCGTCTGAAACAGACTTTTGTGACAGCCAAGGAACATGTACAGACATTAAAAACAGAATGAAAATGATCTACTCAACAATTTAACCTCTACACCTTACACACTCTTTCGCATACTTGAGTACACATGCACATGAGGACCAATGTTTGGGTGTGTTGACTTGCACTACACATTCAGTGAGTAGATATCAATCAGCTTATATAAAAAACAAAGATAATAAGTTAAAAAGTACATGACAATGTCTCAACATTAGACAACAGAATGACATGAAGGATGAAACATGTACAAACATCTATTCACACATACTTTCTCTCTCACACACACACAAAATATCCCTATGATGATAAACAGCATGGTTAAAGAAGCCCATCTTGAAATAACTTGGAATGACAACCACACTAACAGCAAAAATAGACAAAACTTTTGACAAAATGGAAGAAAGTGAACAAGAATTATTGCCAACATTTAAAAACAAGGTTATATCACACAACATCCCACAAGCTGAGCAGGGAAACCACTTGTGACAAACAAGACATCTTCCAAAACAGTTTCACACAATCATACACACATGTTGTATAACCTGCAGAATTCAAAGTATGAAAAATGCATTGAAAAAGGTTACCATATTGTGTTTGAAGTACAATTAGAACTTTCATCTGTGCAGACTGTGATGTTATCCTTTAAAATGGCAAAGTGCTACAATCTGCTTGCAAGGTATGCAATCAGCTCTGGATAAAAGCCATACAGACATATGTGAAGAGGGTGGTATTACTGTGTCAAGGGGCTCAATCAACATGCCTAAGCAAAGGAACCTGCTGCAATCTTCTCAGAACAATTACTTGCCCCTATCTCTCCCCACCCCAACACCCTCTCACAAACCATTCTTAGAAATGTTACGAAAATGCATTTTGTATTTCTTAGTTCTGCAGAAATGAAGTGGTATTCTCTTGGTGCTAAACATTATGCCAGGTCACAAGCCATGCATTTTTTGGTCCATATAATCAGAACTAAAACACGATCTAGTCTAAAAGCTCAAGCAAATGAGGTGCGCTGCCGTTTTCCTGCTCCTATCATATTTATTCATTTTTTTCTGGAGAAACCATGTTTGTTCCCAATGACAAATGACTGTGGCAGACTTTATAAAAAAATTCTCTACAAAAATTTTCATTCATGGAGTGAGATTAATATTTTTGCGAGAAATACTACTTCGATATACGACATCACCAACGCTGCCTAGATTAAACGATGAACTATTAGGAATGTACTGCAAGTATATGGATCTTTAAAAAGCTTATCCCCGCCCTAACAGTGCTTGAACGACAAAAGAAATATCTGTATATTCAGATTCCACAACAGAATACAGGCTTGAAAAAAAGGAAATTGTGGAGAAATAACAATGAGGTGAAGACACCGCTCGCAGACGACAAGACTGATTTACTCCCAGCGACCTCTGCGCTAGAGAGTGTGGAAAGGGAGACGACCGCTCGTTCGCTCTCTGTGTGTGGGTGGAAGCAAAAGCCAAAAAAAAGTGTGGGCGTCACTACAATCATGATGTAATTTTTGTTTTATTATTTTTTTTTCATCGCCAGGATTGGCCCGATTGTTCACCCCAACCTCCAAGTGACTAGATCGATCGTACACGTGCAACACAGGTGAAGGAAGTTTGGATACCAGAAACCGTGGCGTAGTTGGTATCCGCCCTCCCTCGCCATCTACAGCACGAACTAGATGTTGGTGAGGAGAAGCAAGCGATATGAGAGAAGTGGAGAAGGTTGATGCAGATGAGTACAGTCACTCGCACCCGCATACCTATCCTACTTTAAGAGAACAAGAATTATGACAAGAAAAAGCGCAGGGGTAGACTGACAGCATTGTGTTCAGGGAGAAGGTGGGGAGGACATACCTCTTTGACGAGGCTAGACGCCAGAAAATATGAAGAACGTTGCAAAAAAGAAAAAAAAAATAATTGGTGGGGGTGGAGAGTAAGGAAAACGGCAAGAACCTGGCACCACACATATCGTGGTATACTTGACACTCATCTTCTGTCACTGCAAGAAACTCGGTCAACAGTACAATCCCACGACTGACAAGCAGAATAGAGAAGATGGGAATGAATGAAAAAAAAAGAAAAAAAAAAAGAAAGAGAGAAAGAAAAGATGAGCCACTACAAGACAGGACCTCCCCTGTTTGTGGGGATGGGGTGGTGTGGGGATGGGGTGGCCTAGGTGATGTTGGATGGAGAGTCGGAGACATTTACAATGTCAGCACTTCCGTGTTTAACGCCCGCCAAGAGAGTGAAGGAGCAGCTCAGAGCCCAGCTCGGGCGTCATAAAACAAAAAGCGAAAAAGTTTCTTCAAAACCTATTGTAGGAGGCATTTAGACGATAATCAGAAATGCATTTGAAAGGATGGGGGAACATAACTGAAGAATAGTGGGACAGTTACCACGAAATAGTCGTCTACAATGCTCGTAAATATAAAAGTGGTTTTAGCTGACTGCCAGGAGATAGTCATCCATCTTAAGACTAGTGATATTATTATTCTTAACTCCCTGGCAATACTGTCATGCTCACCATCATGTAACTACTCCAGCTTGCACAGTTTGCACAGAGTGCCTTCTATCTAGGTCGTGATGCTGCATGTTATAAGTTCCCATTATTATTATGCGATGCACCTGGGCCCAAGACCTTTTCATGGCTGAGCTTCCAGCAATGCCACAAACAAGTCCGAGTTCACTTGAAGCTTCAAATACAAGTGCATACCAGTGAGACGTCTTGCTTGTTAGCCACAGTCACCCCCTTTCTCCAATTACCACCTTTTGTTAGTTGAAATCAAATCAAAGTCTCGTTTATAAAACTTAAAGCTGTCTACTTCTCAGAAGGAAGATGTTCCTTTCTATATACCCACATATCTTCCCTATCTTTCTCATAGTTCGTAGAGTACAAAACCTCCTGAGACGAAACTGGCGGCTTGCCCTTCAGAGCTGCCTCGGGCGAACTTCGGAACACTCAGGATGTTCCCCGTCTGTTTGCTAACATGACTTTCGAGACCCGCAGCGTACACCTGTTTCCATTACTGTTACAGCCTCCATTCTTAAGAACAGGTGCACGGGTGGGTTTTTCTTTCCTCCTTCTCTTGGCTGTTACGCAAAAGTTATTTTTGACAGCTAAGATGCCTGATAAAAATTATTATAAGAGCACGATAACGATGAATTGTATAAAGGAAGACAAGAAGATATAAGCAGAGAGAGAAAGAGATAGGGACGAGAGATCTTGTTACTGTAGTTACGTTTACCTTTGTCACACGCTTTTGACATTAGCGGCGGCTTTGAGTTCTGACAGCGACGCAGGTGCTTACTTTTTGGTCAAAGAAAACAAAGAAAGAAAAATAAAGACGGGCGGTTTTGGCGGAGGAAGATGTTTAGACTGTCAGGAACACGATGGGAGGTTTTCCCCGAAAGATGACGGAGCATGCCGACGATGCTGGCGCATGTTAAGCACGTCACGTGGGCAGCACGTAGAGTCACGTGCAGTGTGACGTCAACAGGGCATTGTGGCCGCGGGCGTAACGCCTTTGTAGAGTGCGCCCCCTGGTGCGTGGCTAACACAGACAACTGTTGATCATGTTGTTTGAACGCCCGACGAGGTTTTTGTTTGTTTGGGTTCTTCTTTCTTCCATACCCCCTTCTGTGCATAATTAGTTAATTTACTCATTTTTTTGCGTTTTTGTGAAGATGGTAGGAATATTCTGGCACCGTGGCATTGAGGTTACTGAAAACTTTCCAAGTCTGGCCTCTGTAAAGTTTTGTTTACACGAACAGGGACAGTACAGCATATGGAGAACTTAGTCTTCGGGGGTTAAGGGGAGGTTACACCCGTCGTAAGGGGAAACCACTTTAGAGAACTGCTCATCGGAACAGACAATTGAGCGCGAAAACAGAGTACTGAAGTTCATCCAAAACAGAAGAAAAAGAAGAAGAAAAAAGGTAATCTGCGCCATTACCATGGACATATCACTTGTCCTGAAACATTGCACCTGTCAGTGAAATCCATATACACTGTATCACAAAGACGAGAGCACGCCTGCACGCACGCACACTCAGAGCAAATCAAGACTTCGAGAAAGAGGTTATGAGGGTCTAAAAGATCCCATTCATGATCGGGGAGGTCTACAGTTCTCGACAAGGCGATGCAAATCAGCCACAATCCGTCAGCGCCGCCAAGAGACAAGCCACACCTGAGGGACCATATACACAGGTAATGAACTGGAGATAGAAGCTGCAGCCGCGTACAGCACAGCACTGCACAGCGCTGCACAGCATTCCAGCACTAGGCAACCGCAACCAGGCGTGGAAATAGTTCTCGGTTACCATCACTAGACGCACAATGAAACTATCAGCAAAGAACGAGAGAGAAGTAAATTGTCCTCACAATGTTTCCTTTGTGGAACTGTGTGCAAAAGCTAATAAGAGACATTTTCAAAGGCGACCGAGTTTGGATTTTATTTTTTTCTTTCGGGGTTAGGAACTTGTTGCAGAATGCTGCTTGCGTCTGCCAAGCAATATGTATGTGAGCGTTAGTGTCTGCATATACATATGACATGCTTAGACTGTCAGGAACACGATGGGAGGTTTCCCCTAAAGATGCCGAAGCATGCCGACGATGTTTCTGCGTCGTAAAAGAGCGATGCATGTCCTTATCCTGGATAAGAAAAATAAATTTCGACTTTTATTTTCGCAGTAAAGATCGTGCTAAGACCGTTCCTAACTGCGCAAAGTGTCGTAGCACCACATCACCAACATGCTTCAACATCTCAATGGCAAAACATAATGCAAACAAGTGGACTAAGTATTTGATCGAAGTTTCATCGTCCATAAACATTTTCCTCCGCCCCTCTCACCCCAGCTCACTTACACGTATCCACCTTTATCCACCTTTATTCACCTGTGAATAAGCGCATGCGCGAGTACTTGCTGACATCTGAGTCGTCCCTCCACTCCTATGCCACTCTATCTCATCGGATGTCAACAAGCAGCACAACTCGAGTTTAATTAACCCACTGCTGGGGTGACCCCCGACAGATCACAAGGACAAATGCAGTGTGCAGTCTTCCTTGAATCATGCACCCATCACCCAAGTCCCTGCGGCAAAGCAGCAAACATAAAAGACATCATTGTGGAGAGAGGTAAGAGGGTGCACGTTAAGATCCCCCTGACTGCCTGCTGCAGACATTAGACCTGAGGAGTTTTTTACTTCAACAAGAGCCTACCTAATTAGTTGTATTATCTCCATTTCCCTTTGGTTGCACTCATTACACGAACAGCCTTGGAAAAAGTAAGAAATAAATTGGTTCAGAAGAAGGCAGCTCCTTGATTCTTTGACTGTCGCGTGTGGAGGGTGTGGGTAGCGGACGGTTAAAACTAAACAAGAAAGTCTGGTATATATATTTTTTTAAAGCTGGGGGTAGGAGTCAAATAAAAATATCGGTTTCGGTATTAAATGTAACTAGATGTAAAAGGGGTTTAGCCGGTCAAATCTATCGTAAGCAATTTCGTAAGAAGGTCCGTGCCTCGGCCCGCTGCTCTCCCATCCTTACCTGGCAGGTAACGTAAGGTCAGCAGGTCAGTTCCGCTAGTCCTGGGCGACCAGTCACTCGCGGTCGCTTCGACAACCATCATCTGTACCAGGACGACCTTCTGTTACGCTTGATGTAACATCCCTCCCCCCTGACTCCTCCCACACCTCCATCTTCCCCCGCCACTTGCAGATGGTGCAGGACTCGTGACCTCCCCAAGTTTAAGTGTGTGTGCACGTGCCAAGAATGTTTTCGGTCACGTGATATGGGTTACCGCGCTCAACTGGCACCGCCCACCCCCTTTACCCACACGTCCACCCCTCACAATCCTCCTCACCTCCTCCTTGGTGACTGTTGCGAGTTTTTCACAGTTGAGCGCAATCAGCCGTTCTTTTGATCAAGTCCGGTAGGCGAGACGCAACAGCGCGTATCATGCTAAACTAACAAAGAACAGAGGATAGATTTGTTTCGCTAGCGTCTGTCGGTTTTTTTTTTCTTTTCCCTTTTTCTTTCTTTTTTTTTTTATCCTCCCACTGTAATTCTACATGCCTCTTGCATCCCTACCTTCACAGCGCGCGCTAAGCACACCCGTATGTAGTTTCTGACGAGAGCCCAATGCCAACACTAAGTCCAGAAGAAACAAAGTGTACGAGAATGTACTATTATACATAGAATGTCTGTGCTCTCTTCCATTCTCATTAACAGGGTGGGCAGGGGAAAAAAGAGTGTGGGTAGGTGGATTAATGGGGGTAGGGAAAGTACAGCAAAAAACTAAGGAAAGAGATCTGTAGGTCGTGCTGAACGTGCATGGATATTTTTGAGAAAAGTTCAGCGTACTTTATATCTTCTAGAGACAAAGGAAAGAAAACTCATCTTCAACTACCTGTATACAACTGGAGAAAAAAAAACTGTATCCACGGTAGAGCACGCACGTAGACGAACTAATACGTGTAGAGAAAGAAAGATAAAGTACTGTATATAGCTTTGGTGAAGTCGTTAAGTCCCTTGACTATGTCCTTAGAGCCAGATGCAGTTCGCTAACTTCTGTCCATTTTAGCTGACTACTACAATTGATCATCCACCTAGTGTCTAGTAACCATCTGGTCGTCGATGAGGGGAAGCGATGAAAATCTTCCTTGCTACCTGTGCTCCACAGATACAATAACAGACCAAGCTCGCCGCAAAGGACTTTGATGAACATAAGCAGGTCTGGCGTTGTAACGACTGTCCCACGGAGGTAAGTGGACCTAAGGTCGCTGCACTAATTTATGCCATTCCTCCTGCAGCCTCATTCGAAAGTGTCACGAAGTACGGTCCTAGACAGGCGTGTTCGTTATCTAACCCGAAACAGCTTTACTCTCTAATTGCAGCAAAAACAAAACGGAAAAATCTACATTGTTTCGATGCAGCAAAAACTTTTTTGGCAGGAAAACGTCTCGTGCTTTGTTCTCTAACCTTCCTGCCTCCCTCCCACAAGCTGTCTGTTAAAAAAATAAAAAATCACCGGTGAGGTAAAGTTCGGGTCAAGTGTATCCATCGGCACGCAGGGACTGGTAACGTAGCATTCCCCCCGTGACGTAACCGACCTCGTGACGTAACCGCCATCTGCCGTCTCGCAGTTGCCCTCGCGCCAAGCTTGATTAGCTCCCCGATGGAGAAAATCTGAGCCGGCTCCTGAAGCCACTGTTCCTGCAGACGATGCTTTTTCTTTCCGCCACCTCCCTCCTTTCCGCTCATCCCCCACTCCGTACATCTTCTGCCGTTGGCATGCATGCAAGTGAGTGTAAGCACATCATAGCATATGGTCGAAAACTTTGGGTAAGTGTGTATCTCTAGCAGGCTTGCCTTTCCTGTCGCTTGGGTACACAAAGGTGGGAAGTTACCAAACGGGAAGAGGTCTTCTTGGGACCAAGCCACTTGGCGCGAAGCAGTGCTGTGGCGTCACCTGGCGTCTTAAGGGGGGCTCGTGGCTATGGACAGGAGGTACAAAGATGCCTCCAGACCTTCCGGTTCAAAGCCGTAGTTGTGTGACCAGGCCCACGACGGGTGTTATCCTTAGGGTTAAGTTCATCTGCAGGCCTCCCTCCAACGTATGCTTGGGGCTACTGGGACCACATCTGGGGCAGTCTGGTCCTACAGTGATAAAGTCTTTGTCTTCAATGAAGTGTAAGGTCGTAAGGTCAGCGGGGATCTTGTCTTTTGGGGGGAGGGGATATCTATTTCTCTCAAGACGTGACACCTGGTCATGCCGCTGGTCGTTTATCTCTCTTCTGGACTGTTTCCTTCCCGCCATCACCTCTTTCCCCACAGTGTAAAATCAATAAAAAAAATTTCGTTCTTTCTACATCGCAAGTCCTTTCCAACTTTTTTTTTTAAAGCCTGCAGACAAAAGACGGGTGAATGGTCGACGAAGAGACGTCTACGAATGATCAGTACTAAAGTACAGAGTAATTAAAAGCAAGAACCGGCCTATCTGTCATGAAAAAACCGTTAGAGATACGTTCTCAACAAGGGGAAAAACGAGCGGTAAGGATGATCTTCAGGACTTGTCTCTCTGACTGTGTGGGGCCAGGCAACTTCACCGAGTAAAAAAAAAAAATTGGTGGAAGCTCTTGTTTGTTATTTTTTAAATTTTCTGTAGTGGTGATTTATTCGAGGGGAGGTTTATAAGGAATATTGCTAGCCTTGTAAATCTTTCAAAGAGCGGGTGCAAAATTAAAAGCCCTGGCGAAAAGCGTTGCTAAGCTGCAAGATTTACTTTTCTCGCCCATATCCCACGCATAAACCTGAAAGACAGAGGTTGTAATATACCTTTTAAATATCACCAAAACATCTACTGCGCCAACGGGCCTTGGAAAAGGGGGCTTCTCTGCCAATGTCTACAGAACACGCAAACACTTCTACAGAAAGAGAAAGTAGACGTTCGGTGGATGATGGCGAACAGGGAAGGAGGTAAGAACAGAGACGATGTCGGGACTTCAAAAGGCTCGGATGCAACAACACCTGCAGGCATAGCTCTCTCCTCCAAAGATTTCAATAAACCAAACGCTGCTATAAACTTGAAAGACCGAATCGTAAACCGTACACAAGTAAACCCTTCGGGCCAAGCGCCAGAGCAGTGAAGATTGGCGACGGGTGAGCGACGACAAAATTAACTAGCAGACGACCTAAGAAAATCACAGAGGGGGGAAAATGAGAAAAAAACACAAAAACAAACAAAAAAACAAAAACAAAAACACCCGAGGAAGAGAAAGGCTACAAGTACCCTCATCTACCTACCACATCTACAAGGCTACCAACACCATCAACCTATATGCAAGGCTGCATCCGACTAGTCTTTCAAGCTGCGCCCGTCGGGGATGCGACCTTGTGGACTTAACATTAAGGTCCTGGTGAGCAGCACGATCGTAAAGGAGCATCAGAGAGTCGTTGGAGAGCTGCCCGAATTTTTTTTTTCTGCTGCTGTCATGACTTTAGAATCTGACAGGCTTTTTGGGGGCGATGTGCAGCTACAGAGGGAGCAGCTGCAGTGGCCAGGAACAGGTGGGTGCAGACGCGTGTGCGGAGGAAACCGCAGCTTGCAACAGCTGTGTGCAGCCAGCTGCCCTTCACGCATCTGTGTGTGAGGAAGCGGACAGCCGAGTGGTTACTGCACTGGAATGTAAATCCAAAGATGAGCCGGTTCGATGCCCGTGGGGTGCAGTGAACTTCCTGAGGTCGACCCAGCTGTCGAATGGATCGTTGATGATTGGGAAAAAGAAAACACTAATGGAGAGGAGATGAGAACAGCAGTCACAAACATTTTGCCTGTAGAAAAGTGCGAACAACTCACTCCCCAATGACCTAAAGTTTAAAGAACTGTGATTTTTATTTGTAAAGGTCGTGGCTGGAAAATGACTTTTAAGACCGCAAACTCCCTCGACACGTTTCACCACTTTCACGAGGCAGAATGGGCCGGACAGAATGTGCCAGCAACGCAGACAGGAAAAATAAAAGGTGAGAAACACACCCACACACGAAGTGGGGAGTAAGCCTGGTAACTAAATTAGAAACCAAAGCTAGTGAGCGCGTACCCTTGCGCCATTCATGCAGCGGGAAACAAAAGCTGCAAGGGAGACAATTCGTAGGCAAGCCTTTCCCCCTCCCAACCAACCCCGCACAAGAAACCTCCCCAAAACTATCCCCCTCGGTGAAAGGTTAAAGGTCACGAGAAGTCCTACGGTTCCATAAAGACTTGACACTTCCCCGAAACGTCTTCCTCTGACGTCACATGGATCTTTGCTTGCTCTGTTATCACCTCGTAGGGTGCACGTATGTACCCGGAATAAATTTTTAGCAGCGAGATCCACAGCAGGAGGGCTGCCACTGCCAGAAACACTGGCTTTGTTCTCTAAGCCCTCCGATCCTCCTGAGTGCGGGAGGATATGACGGAGTGAAGTAAGGGGGTGGGGCAAAGAGAATAAGGAGGATGAAGCTTAACTCGGCGAAGCCCTCATCAATTTTCAGACGAATACGCTTATACTCTCCCAGCTTTGACGAAACCGTTCCCGAGTTATCGGTGGACAACCCCAACCCCTCCCTTCCCAAAATAAAAACAGTCTCCAGAGTGTTTTGTCCCTGCTTCAGGACTTCACTCGTCTGTGATGTGATATAGTCACGATAAAGCTAATAGAATCTCTTCAACCTCTCTTTTTACATCCCCATCTTTCTCTTGACATTACGCTGAGCGCGACATGACAAAGAGAGACGATCAACAGGCTAGAGTTGAAGAACTGTTACTGAAACTCGAAACGCCCCGGGTATGAGAATTCTGATTTAAAAAAAATCATACTGTAAGGGGAAAAAAACCTTGCAGCAATCCATCAAATGAACAAATGACAAAAAAAGAAAGAAAAAAAAATTAGAACATTACAACAATGTTTTGCCGTTATCGGTCATGATAAAGCACGTGGTCTCGTTTTACCTGCACAGGTGTACAACGCATATCAAACGCTAAAACACGAAGCATTTAACAACTGAAATAAATAATACTTTCAAAACTCGAATGTACGATTTTGACAAATACTGGCAAAACAATTAATCTGTCAGGAACTCTCCTGCCTTGAAAGTTCATTTCGGTAACTGCCTTGCTGAAGATAGACCGAACGAAAGAATAACGATGAACTGATAAATACAATGTCTGCGACGCTAAAGAACGAATAAACAGACCACGAACGTCCATCTCATGACACGTCACCGTTTGCACGTGGTCGGTCAGTCCTACAATTAATAGAGGATCAAATGTTTTATATTCTTTCTTCAGAAAGCTTATCTTGTTGGAGCGAAAAAATAATGAAAGAAATGGCCTTATAGGTAACCAATCAAAACGGTTCTTAGATCGT
This sequence comes from Pomacea maculata, assembly GCA_004794325.1. Classification (NCBI taxonomy): domain Eukaryota; kingdom Metazoa; phylum Mollusca; class Gastropoda; order Architaenioglossa; family Ampullariidae; genus Pomacea; species Pomacea maculata. The sequence goes on from SRHC01002719.1 coordinate 123,654, forward strand.
GGAACTGATTTTAAACACTGAAATGGCTTGTTTCATTGGTAGAGATACTTTCAGGTGAAAGTACACGAGGGTTGCTAACTGCCACTTGGTTCAAATGGAAATGGCAACAATTTTTGACAGGGAAAGAAAAAAGATTCGGTCAGTTACCTGAATGGCTTCATTCTTCGCTTACAGGAAATTAAGATTTTGCTATACGTAGCATAGTTTCCACAAAAAAAAAAAAAAAAATCTCTTCCTGCATGTCTGTGGAAACTGGAGAGACAGAGAGGAGAGAGGCAAAGAGCAACGACCGACGAACCACTAGAAGCAATCGCCTGGAAAGATTGAAGGTAAAAAAAAAAAAATCCACCCCACCTCTACCCGTGCTTATCACCTCGAGCTGTCGAGGAACTCACGAGTGGAATTGAGGCGCGTTGCGATGACGTCAAACTCGACTTCAGCGACATTCCTGGCTGAGAACCAATTCTTGCACACGAGCGTCTCGCGCAGCTGCGCGCGTTCTGCGTCATCGGGTGGATGCGAAATGCTCACGAAATGAGCAAGGCACACACACAGACAGCGGGTACCACCACGTAATAATATAGGGCAGTAGCACAGGACGAGAGAGAGAGAACGGCGAAGATAGTAACTCATCCACCCACCCATCCTTTCAACCCTACCCCGCCGCTAGTGATGTTCTTCTCCCACTCCCTCCCTACCCCTCCACACGTCCACCCACGATAAGAGAAAGGAGTTTCTCGTCACAGCCAGGCACAGACGTGTACATGCGCGTGCGAGTAACGGTTCATACAAGCAGCAGGTCACGTGCTGCATGCAGGCGCCAAGCCAACTGCGAGAGAACAAATATGAGACGACGGATAGCATCCATGGCAGACTTTACGGAAACGCACCTTGCCTGAAGGGGTATCCACCCGACACTTTAGGTCAGATCCTGGTTGACTTGACTACCCGGAGGTAGTAAAAGGTCGAGTTTAGAATTGTAGACCAATGACTGGAATCTCAGTCTGATTTTTTCACTCGAGAACGATCGAACGGTCTAGAAAGGTTCTTGTACATTCAAAAAGTAGAATGAAGAGTTACATACCTTGAAACCTAGTTCTATGTGGTTGTCTCCCTCTATCCCAGTGTGCATGTATGTGTGTGTGTGGCTAACATTTCTGTGTCCACCCAAGGAGACTCGAACGACCGATTAGGTGGGCTTTAAGTTCTGGGTCAGGCCACAAAGTCAACAACAGAAGTCATGGCCATCTTGAAGTGTAGGCGGGGCAAAGCCAGAGCAGCTCACGGAGAAATGGAGAACAAATGACCAGCTGTGCTCACCAAAAAACAAGGCGAGCAGAACTGTTTTGTGCTCTTTGAAGCCAGAAGCTTTGAAGCTCCTCCTCTCGCAAATTACTCATCGATCCCCTCGGATGTCAAATGCCGGGCAAGTGGACATAACCTTAACAAGCTCTCCTCTAACTTCCTCCCCTTTATCCTCACCCCACCCTACAGACAACGAGATTTTCACGAGAAATCTTAAGACATAACTGCCTCATCTCACTGATGGCGGGCGACTGATGGTGCAGAAGGTTTACGTCCTTCCTGTTAACTCCGACGCCAAAGAAGACAACATAAATAAAAGAAGGATAACGGGAATAATAAGAATTTCTCGCGAAGACGTTTGAGCTGCGATGAAACGCGATAGTCACCTCCCCTGGAGAAAATAGGGAAGGTGGTGTACGGAGAAGTAAAAGAAAGAAAGAGTGGAGCAACAAACGAGGTGGGGAAAAGCGATCTATGTTTATCTACATATCAAAGCCGTGACGCCGACTGTGTCTCTGTTTTTCGCTCCATAAAACCTGCGTCTGGTCGTCTACTGGTGTTTATCTACAGAACCTCGCGGAAGCCATTGGCAAAGACCTACAGCCTGTGGTAACACAAAACTCTTGTCTGCTCTGATTTGCTTCGCGTTACTGGAAACGTGAATCACGTGAGATCGGAACTCAGTATGCTGTACACATTTTTTAATTTAATTTTTGTTCATTATTTCAATTTTATAACCCTTATGAGCCTCATGAAAAATATTACATTCTTTTCCTCTCCAATCCATCGTCCACCCTATCTCCCGTTCTGTCAATGGTGTTTATTTAAAAATTACCAGAAACACGCCTGTTGCCTGAGTAACCTGAACTAATACTTATTTTGAAGTGATCTCACGATCTTACACCAAGAAAACGGCAACAGGATGACTATCTGTAGAATATTTTTTTAAAAAAAAACATTTTTTGTCTCTTTTACTTGACGTCAAGATGAGTATCACAGGGGAGATAAGCGAGGCATTTGTTATTATATCCCGAATTGCATTGTGCGCTTCTGGCATTGTTATGTTTGTTGTGATGGCTGGAATCCTGAGGTGATCAACTACAAGAAGTTTACCTGTCCATCTTCACACAGCTCATGCGCTCGACTCCACGTACACACAAACACACAGACACAGGGGTCACAGAAGGGCAGACAATTCAAGACGTGGGGTCAAGATGCGAATGTCCAGGCTTACCTCCTGCATGATGCCACAAATGTACTTGATGCACTGCGTGATGGCGTCTGCTGTTCCCGAGACTGTGACAGCGCGTTCTGTGGAGTTGGGCAGCATTTCACTGGCCACCTGGATGGACGCACCCGTCGACTGAACAAAAAAAACAAAAACAAAGATAAGCTTATTGTTAACACAGCCGCCTGCTTCCCGCCAAGAACTGTGAACAAGTCTATGAACACTGGATACGTATATGAAGACCAAGGAAACGAACATACATATGAGCTCACACTCTGGACTCTATGTTCAACTCATCTCATCGTCTCTATTACAATGTAATCATTCATCTAAATTTTACCATAGATACCATTAAAACTTTCTGGTATTATCAGAGGAGACACAAGGGGCGTAATCAATTTTTAAGAATGCAACGGTTTGGAAGCCTAAGGGGGATAATGCACGACAAGCTTGGCCGCTTCATATGTTTGTACCGGGGTTTAAATCAGCCGAATATCTCACCTGAACTCAAAATTCACGTGTATAAAGGCGGCGGGAGGGTGAGGGGAAGGGGAAATAACTGAAGTTGGCAAGAGTTACACAGGTGTTTATTAAAACACGGCAGGTTAATAAGTACAATGCAGGGTCGACGTGAGTGCTGCTTACAAAAACAAAGGAAACACACAGCTAATTGGAAGAAAAGTGGGCGGAGAGAGAGAAAGAGCATGTGCATGAAGTAGGGAATCAATACTCTCGGGTATGTCTCGCGAATCGTACCCGAAATCACCTACAAACTCCCACCCATCTACCCTTCAGCCGCTTGGTCACTTGATTTTTTTCCTTTTCGTTTTCTGTTTTTATTTCATCGCAAGGAAGATGTCTCGATCCCTGCCACCCAAACAGCCGACACAAACGTCGCTCGTGCGGCCAGTTACCCAGCAGGCTAAGCCCTTTCCCTCCCTCCCCCGTACAGTTTCCCTCCCACCCCGACTGATGCTATTTGCTCGGAGCCCAGGTAAGACGAACCCAGCAAACCGCCTTGCAGCCGCCCTCGTCTTGCGCCGGTAACCGTGACAGCTGGGTGCAGCCTGCACGCTCCTTCCCTAGGGTGCAGCCCGTGACCTTTCACGCTTTCTTCCTTCCATCCACCCCCTTTAACCCCTCCCTACCCACCCCGTCTTCCTCAGTCCAGTGTCTCTCCCCACCGGTTGGCCGTTATCAGCAGTGGTCATCTAGGCGCGAGCGTTCCAGTGTTTACGTCATCGTGTTGTCCCGCCCGTCTTCCGGTTGCAGCGTTGCCGTACTGCGTGCTAGTCTAAACAAAAGGGTGAGGGCATGGAGGGTGAGGAGGAGATGCAAGGCAGGGTGCAGGCCAGAGGTTATTTTGTTTTCAGGGTAAAATTGTGCAGACTTGGAAGTTAGTCTGTCATAGGCGAATAAGGCCCCGAGTCGAGAGAGAGAGCGCACGTGCATCTATGCATGCGCAAGTGCGATGGTTTGTGTGTGACTGTGTTGACGTAATCAAGCTCTCGTGTGTGTTCGCGCGAAATTGTTTTTGAACGCAAATGCATCTTTTTATCTACCCTTCGAAAATTTTTCTTTAACCTTCTCCCCCTCCCTCCACCCGCTTCCTCTCACTCAGCCCCTAATCCGTTACAAGCCTTCGCGCTTCATAACCAGAAAAATAGAGGGGTGGATAGGGGGAGACAATGCATTCATCTCCATCTTTTCCTGCCACCCTCGAGATTCCATCTCGTCCGGACAGCACAGGCGTGAGTCTGGCTGGAAAGCGTCCGTCTCGTTTTCCGACCAAGCTCATCTATCCAACCTTCTACTTACCTCTAAAACCGCCCGGAAAATCTGCGACTCTTCGCCAAAACCGCAAGAAAACAATAAATTCCTCCATCCACCCGCCAACCCCGGCTCTCCCCGGTCCCCCGTGCTCTATCAGTAAACGTGTTTAACGCAGCATCTCTCCATCCCTATATCTGTGTAATGACGACACGCCAGTCCAACTGTCTTCAAGCCCAGGAAGCCCTGAAGGGTCGTGAAGGAGATTCAGGGATTAGGGTTTCTTGCTGAACAGTGTTCACCGAGCCAACGAGGGATCCCGTCAACGACTAACTGGGAGGCTAATGTTCGGTCCTCAAACGTGGGTGGGGACAGAAGGAGATATTGGCTTACCCCATCACCTTTTTGTAGGCAAAGAATTCCTAAGTGATCGTTAGGGCAATGAACGTGAGTGGTCCACTGTGTCTAGAACATGGAATGGTAGAAACGAAGCCCAACCTTCTTCCGTCGTCATTATAATCATCTAGACAGGCACTGGGTGGGCAGGCCTCAAACTAGTGCCTTTCTACAGGACTAATCCCCAGGCTACGGAGTCAGTATAAGAGTACACGTAACGACGAATTTGTACCCGTATGTTGATTACATAACACGGACCTGACGACCTGTGTGGTCATCAAACTGCAAACGGCAACATCTGTCAGCGGAGCAGGTGCTGAACATCGATCCGACATCTTCCTTTCTCTCCCTCACCCATTCTCTATCATTCTTTCATCGACATGGACTGTCGGCGCCACCTGAGTTTTAGTTGCGATGTCCTGATAAAGCCAGCTCTGCAGGTTACTTCCCTTGGCTCAGACCCCTCAGAGACGCGCCCTGCTGCGAGAAGACCGCGAGATATTCGGTGACTTCAAGTGACATTTCGCCGCCAGCTTAACATTTTCTGTTACAATGTAAAAAAAAAAAAAATGCGCCATGCAGGTGAGATGGGGGACTGGGAGGAGGAGTGAGGGTGTTGGGGGGCTTTGCGCATTTTTCTGCAACTTCCATGCCATCCCCCGCATCAACTATCCACCTTCCATTCCTCCGTCCATTTAAAAAAAAATGCTGACGGCACCATGTGCCAGGGGCTATTCGCCATCCGAGCTATCATTCAAGAGGGGAACAAACGGTTTTTTAAAGCTTGTCTTCTTCATGGCCAAACTGTCAGAGACTTTCTTCTCCACGTGTTCAAGCGAAAATGCTGTGATTGTACACAGTGAACAACTGAACAGTAGGAAGAAGTTCTGCAGTGAGCGAGGAAAGCTAAGCACGTGACTTTGTACAGTGTGAAGCAGAAGTACAGTAAAACAATTGTACATATCTTGAAGCAGTTGTATAGAATGCGAGATATTTGTACAGAGAATAAAACCGTTGTACGGTGTGAAGGGGTATCAGGTAGCCGCAAGGTTTCAGCACCAGAATCCGGAATCGCACACTGTGGGTTCGATACCCGTGTGGCACAGCTAACTCCTTGTTGACTCAGCTGTTATGGATGAAAACTCAACCAGACTCCACACGGAGGGCGAGAAGATCGGAACAGACAGTCCTCACGAAAAAAGTTAACCTCCAGAAAATTGTGGATCTCTAGCATCTCAGTCCCCAACAAACAAAAATGTTATGGGGCTACCATTTTTGTTTTCACAGGATGTAAAGGAGCTGAGCAGAGAAAGAACAAGCTCTGCACATACCGATGGCATCCTTCGACAACAACAGTTAGCGTCAAAAACTCTCGTTCACGAAAAAAAAAAAAAGAGTAGGACAAGATTTTTTCAAAAAAATAATGTGATACCTCCTGTTGTTTTTCTTGTACAACTAGACACATCGTAAACAAGCTTGAAATAAAAACAGCATTCATAGTCATTCCTTTGCGAAATTCTTTTTCATCCATTCTCCTTTTAGTTTGCATTTTTTAACAATAGAAAACTTTTTAAAAAATGCAGTGGACCGTTCTCAGTAGCTTGCCGTCACCTCCAAAGGTCATGGAAGATTACCCAGGCATGTGTCGCACTAAACTGAAACAATCCCGAGGGGTGGGAGGCGGTTAAAGCTTATTACATCGCCCGCGACGGTCGGTAACCAAAGCTCTCGATGCCGCCGATGAAAGGTCGAGACTGGCAGATGATGAGGGGTATTCTCGGAAAGAAAATATTTATTTTTTCTCGCTTTGTATCGTCAACAGTCGGTCTGGCTGCACCTTCGGAGAAGAGCTGCCTGGGTGTGCCTCAACAGTCGGCTCAGCACCATCAGCTCAACACCTGCACGAGAGGAGGGCTCGGCATGCAGTCTGGGAGAAGGACGAAACGACGAGAAGAGTTTGAGGAGGTTTGGGGAATGGATGGCAAAGAAATGAAAGTAAGCAAACGAGAAACAATGGAAAAGTGCGCGCGCAACCTCTTCGGCAAGGATAACAAGCTGGGCGGCCACTGAACCCGTGGGTAGATATGAGGCTGTATCACCGAGATCTCAACAGACAACATCTCCGATATCTTCAGCTTCCAGTGCATGCTTGCGTCAGCGCGTGCTTTCCACCCTCGTTCCCAAATCAAGAAAATTCTGCAGAACTGGCGTTTCAAAATTCTTACGTGGCACCTGGTTAGACACACTAACGACCTCCTATTGGAAATGTGATGGGGAAGGTGCTGATTAAGGGGATATGTAAGGACGAGAACGCAGTAAATTAGACAAAACACGAGTAAGACATCCACCTCTCCAAAAATAAAAAAAAAAAGAAAAGAAAAGAAAAAAAACAACAAAACAAAACCAAAAAAACCCCAAAAAACAAACAAAAATAAAAAACAACCCCCCCCCAAAAAAAAACAAAACAAAACCAACAACAACAACAAAACAAAAGAAAAAAAACAACACACACAGCTTTCTTAAACTGGAGAACAAGGGTAGGACTCGATACTTTAAAGAACCTCGTAGTTGATTGCAAAAATTTGTGACATTTTTAACCCTCTCTCGACCCGCACCTAAGCCTAAAAGAAAGGTGTTTAGCAAAGTATGCACACATATTTATCTGCAGTGCTGTCCTAGACACTGAGCACCACTCACCTCCCTGATCTCTTTGATCTTGCAGCCTTGTTTACCGATGAGCGAGCCACACTGACTGGCCGGCATGACCAGGCGCAGTGTCACCGGAGGCTTGGGGACTGTGGGGATGTTCTGAAGATCCTGCAACATACAGCAGACGACCTGGGTGAGGTTCTTGTCTTACACCTGTCGGACGCTGTCACCACATTATAACATTCTCCATCTTTCCAGTAACACCAGCCAGCGGTTAGTCGCTACAACAACCTGCCTATGGTTTCTCCACCTACAAAATTCTCTTCCATTCCTGAGATGACCTCAGAAATACTCCAGCAAAACAAGATCCAGTGGGCATGTTTGTCCTCTTTGCAAGTAGGAGGTGAAGATGTAGAAATAGAGTGAGGTGGGGTGTTAAAGTGAGTGGCAGACGATGAAGGAGGTTTATACTGCAAGGGGAACAACTGTAAACAAAAACACGGCCACGTCTTCTGGAACTCACCAGCATGGCGGGTTGTTTAGCTGAAGAAGAAAGACGGTTATCGATGTTATTTGTGTACTTTCTTCTTCTTAACCCTCTCTTCCTATCGTAAGATATTATCTATGATTATTACCATCATGTCAGCATCAGACTTAATTAAGACTTAATTGTGTTGGCTTGATTGCTTTTCAGTCTCCTATCTTACTGAGACAGTCTCATGGTAAATACTAGGCGGAGTGGTAAAATACGGACGGAAGGAACTGATGGGTTGTGGGGGTGGGATGAGATGGAGGGAACAACGGACAGGATGATTGTTGAGCGTTCATGTTTGGGTGTAGGTGGTGATGGTGGTGGTTGTGGTGATGGTGTGTGTATGTGGGGAGAGTGGTACATGCCGTGCCAGCATCTAGGGCAAACACATCACAGCAAAGTAACCGGTCCATGTGAAACGGGTACTACAGTTGATTAATGATGAGATTAATTTCAACTTAATTGATTGCTTTATCAGTGTTAGTGACAACTACTGCCGCATGAAAGACTTCTTTTACCTCTTCGAATTTCTTTGATATGAGCGTGAAGGCCTTGAAGATGGTTTCTATGGAACCAGTGACTGTGACAATTCGCTCAGGACAAGAACCATCTGATATGTTGATTTTGGCTCCACTCTGTAAAAGACATACATAGCTCCTTGTGATGCCGTAACCAGCCAACGATGAAAGCAACAAAAACAGATGCTCTGACATAAAAAAAAAAACATAACTAAACAAACAGATCATCATTTCTGGTCTCAACCATAACTAAATCTCATCTCTGAGTTTTGTACATCCAGGGCCACCCTACACAGAAGATCATGAATACCATCACCTATAATAACTGATGACAATAACATAAAAGTGTTTTCTGCTGACAAAAGGAAACAGTCGTAAGAAAATGATGATTCTAGCTTGATGTTTATTCATGCCACACACAATTACTAGAACGCACGTGGCACTTCATATAACTTGACTTTCACTACAGGGCCACTGATTGCATAATCATAACTGAGTAAGCTAATGCATCTCATTTTCCATACTTACCTCTTCTCTGAATTTCTTGATATTATCACCTTTCTGTTGTGAAAGAAAGAAAAATATTTTTTTTTTAACCAAACACCAGCTTTATTCTTGAGCAACCTTTCTGACTTAATTAAGAAACGTGCAGCTAAATACAATGTCATTATACAAGGTACAGAGAGGAAGAGGAGATAATCTTTTTTTAAAAGCCATTAATGCTCTTGCAAGAACAGTTTTCCTCCATCTGTGTGGCATCCTCCCCACCGCGAGATGCAAAAGCATTCTTTCCACCCTTTTGTTTTTTTTTCTTTATTTGCCCTTTGTTGTGAAGGGGAGTTCATCTAGCGGCCAGAGGGTAGGATAACTGCAGTGATGCTACCATACTATCGTGCAAGTATAACTGAGCCATCACTTGTCCAGATAAGAAAACTTAACATGGTGACTCTACGGAATCCAGCTCATACCAAGCAGGGTTCAAGTCTTGTGATATTGTGACATTATTATGAGTTTCTTGCACATCGGCCACTAAACGCGGTTTGTTTAAGCTAAACACGTTTAAAGTTCAATATAAAGTGTTCTTCGCGGACGGACACACACACATACACATACACACACACCGACTTCAGGAACAGCGGACACGCGAGCTAAGGGACCACGTGATGGAAAATTTAACTTTAGACCGATTCCTCAATTTCGATCCGCGAAGGTAAAACAAAAATGGGAAACGGGAATCACATACAAGCTGATTGCATCCATGTTTCGCAGCTTTAAAAAATATTTTCGTGAACTGAATTATTTTTTAAAGGTTACTCGCGTAGACATCTGACATGAATATCTCACCAGACTGACTCCCCTTAAAGAAAAAGAAACACAGTAAGCAAATTCTTTCTAATATTTTGTCAACTGTTTACACTTCGCAATCTGCTGACTGTGCCAATACAAAAGGTTAAAAACAAGTTTTTGCTGTTGTTTTTCTTAAAGCGGTGAAATAAAGACAGCAAGCACATTTTGTATTATATTGTTATTATCTTTTAACATAGGTACAACGATATCTACATTTTAACTGACATTCATTGTGCCAGGAGTCTGCTGATAGCAAGGAATATAATCTGCGTCCACCTTCCCCAGCCTGACACATTCACTCTTCTCGTCTTCCAAAAAGCGTGTCCTGATAAGACAGGGAGGTTACTCGGCCCGACACAGACGAGGGGCGGTGTAGGCCTGGCTTGCTGGCTGCTCGCCTACGACAACCTCAACCTCAACAAGCTTGTCGAGCGCTGATAAGGCCATGAGGAGCTCTCTGTGTGTTCTACCGCAATGTAACGGGAAAAAAGATGCCGGGTAGGAAGGGGGTTGTCCCCAGCACAGGTTATCTATCTTGAATACTAAACACAATAGAAGTTGTGTATTCTCTGTTTGAGGTACTATGCCAGACTAGCTATCTCTGCCTCCCTTTCATTCCATCTGTTTTCCGTTTTGAAAACATTACCAGCCAGCCAGTCTCTCAACATGTCTTGCACAAATGTCAGCAGGCACACATGGGACTGAAGATCAGTAGCAAAGCATTTCCTGATACCCGGGTATCAAACACCATACAAATCTGCAAAACCTTTCCATTCCTCATATCATGTAAGACAAAACCACTTCTCCGTTTTCTGTCTGCATCTAACATTATGCACTCTCCCTGCATTCTAATCATTAAAACCCCATCTCACCTAAATAATACAGATTAATCAGCTTTAATGGGATGGTATCCAGCAATTTTAATCCCATTTCTAAGTATGACAACTCATTATGTTAGCAATCTTATTCTTCTGGACATGGGTCTATCTACTATGTCTATCTTCATCTAACCGTTCATTTTACAACCCGACCCTTCCTCCTGGATTCAAGTAATAAAGTGGGTTGGGAATACTGACAAGTTTTCATGTGTATACTTTACTCGTCTTTGAAGTTTGTTTCATTCCTCCCTAAATGTTTATTTGAGAATTCCGAAGAGTGTGCATCCGGCTAACAACAAATTGAAGATCCCTGGAGTAAAAGCATTGGCCAGACATTCCCTGAACCTAGTCCATGTCCAAGCTAAAGAGAACAGGCATCTGGAACATTCCGGCGCATGTTGTACACCATCACCTGTTAGGGTCGTAAGAAGTTAAAAAGGAAGTCGGGCCAAAGGAAGAGTATCCAACTACCACATTAACAGCAACTGTCGTTAAAAGTTCTGCCTAATGGCAACAACTACACTTGAATGGCAGACTTTTTATCCATTTCTGCTTCTTTTCCCCCAGCTGATTCATAAATGTCGACGGGAGGTGCTCTTCAGTGTTAGAGAAGCAAATGTTCGCGCTCACCCTCCCTCTCTCTTCTACCTCCACCACATCCATTATATACATGTATTCCTGAGGCTTTTTACTCCTCCTCTCATCCTCGAGTGCAATTTTCAAAGATAAATAAACAAAACAGACTCCTTATATTCGTTGTACATATATTTTTGAAGATCCTTATCAATGTAACAAGTATTGTGCTGTGTAGAATCACTATGAACACAGAGTTCAGATAAGCTTTGATTCTATAAATAATGTTCCTCCCATTAAAGCAAAATGTTGTCCACCTGTACCTCAGTTCGACTGCCAGGTTTTGCTGTTGTATGTGCGGTGAAAATTGCAAGAAACCAAAAGAACGGACAAGACTAGTTCGAAAATCAGATATAACCGTATACCCTGAACCTCGCAGGTTCGACTCTGCCTGTTTCACGAAGCCGAATTTCCCCAAAATTGTACAGCACAGAGAATTTTTCATCCCGTTTCCAGAGAAAACAGGTCAAGACACGACCTACATTTACGGTTTCTACTCTTCAACTATTGTCATGCATCCGATTCTAAACTTGTGAGACGAAGTCTTGACTAAACTTACTTAGGTTGGGAGCAAGAAAAGATGTACTATTTAGAAACTTTGTTATTTGCAAATGGCACAGTCTATGAAAAAGTTAAAATGTGAGAATATTCTTACCTTTCCGATGATGCTGCCCACTTCCTGAAACATATAAAAAGAACGAGAAACTTAAACACTGTTCAGTCTGGTCGTCGTGGACCTTTAAATGTTTGTGACAAAATAATAATAAACGTGTGATAGTCACGAAGGAGCATGCTCTCAGCACTTAATACAAGTAGGACAGATAATAATAATAAAGAGAGATAATAATAATAAAATTTGTATAGCGCATACTCATACTCCTAAGAAGCAGCATGCGCTTAGCGCTTAAGAGCAAGAACGAGACATGGGCAACAAACGAGGGACAGAAAAACAAACAAACAAACAAACAACATATGAACGGAGGAAAGATAAATAAAAGTACTGATGAGGAATAAAAGACAAATCTGAACACATAAAGAGGATACAAGTAACAAGAGATGGACAGAATATGAAGGACGGAAGGAGAAAAAAAAAATAGGCAGAAAAAAGGACAAACATAGAAGCACAAAAAGGAAGCGCATCATGAACTCCCCACTTGCTACAAATTGCACAAGAAACATAATTACTGCCAGACACCTGGTTAGCGATGTGATGACAAGAGACAAGTGAATGAATTTTACACAAGAAACATTTAGACATTTCTCTTTCTCGTCCAATCATTCATTCCGACAGCAGTGCGAAGCCATAAAACATCCACAACAATATGTCAGACAGTAAACAAACACTGAAGGCGACAGAAAATTATAAGAACTTGCAAAATTGCTGGAAAATTAATCATATAGCTGCACCTCTGACAGTTAATTTTGCAGTTAATAATAGTTTGGTGTCAAATGATTCCTCGGAGAGAGACAATCTAGTGCCATTCAAAGTTCATGGTGTGTGATTTATTACAGCGCACACACACACACGGACAAGAAGACACACATGAACATCAAATAAGACATGATGGAGGGTTCTGTAGAAAGTCTGATCAAGATTTTGGCCTGAAGGCGCCAACACTTTATTAACCCTTTCTCTCGTCCATTTCTTCGGTTATTTAACATACTAACACTCAAACTTCAGAATTTTGTTTACGAAATATATTTTTGAAAACATTATGATACAAATTCGTCGCTGCAAAATATTATCTTATTTCGTAGAGTTTCAGTTCTTGGAATATTATTAACAAGCTAAATGATCTCTATCATCCTACAAACAAGAGTTAATGAAACTAGCGACGAAAGAAATCCGTCATCAGCGACGATTTGAAAATGAGAGACAGAGACAAATGCCTGGTGTGAAATGTCTAACACAAGGTTCAGACCTGGTGATAACAGAGATTGCTGAAAACAAAAAGGTTAACACTTTTCAATCTATGGAGGTCTACTGGAAGCAACAACCGTCCTTGTCCCTGGGGGTGGTAGGCGGCGTGGGAGGTGATGTAAGCCATAGTTATATTTATATTTCTACAGACCGAGGAGTTTCACTCTCCAGCTTCCCAAAGAGATGTTGACACAAGCTGTTTGAGAGGAATGTTTTTCCCTGCCACTGCACTGCGTTGTGTCAAGACAGAAAGAGCTAACACAATTCCTGATGCAGGACGCCTACCAACCAATCCCACCCCTTTCTCCTCTAAAAAATGTGAAAGGAACAATAAAAACAGCCACGTGGGACGATGGAAAGAAAGAAAAGAGCTATGAAAGCACGATCATGCTAAAATTCTGCACCACACATCCATCTTCTGCGTTGCCATCTCCTGAAGTAAAGTTTCAGTCCTGCTAAGCTCTCTTACACCACATACTACTACAACAACATTCAGCTATTTATTTTATTTTGTTGGTTCTTTTTTTTTTAGGTCATGACGTAGAAAGCAACTGATTCTCAACGCCGTTGGCCAACATAAACAGGACGAGTCACCAAAGTCCACACTAAATCACGGCCCGGTGCTCCGGACACCTACCAGAGTTCGGAGTAACTGCTATCACATGGTAAGAAGGTAAGCAAACTCCGCTGCATCAACAAGCTCCCAGAACGCCGTGGTGGTGGTGGTGGTGGGGGTGGGAGGCAGTGGGGGAGGGGCTGAGCAGCTCGCGACTCACTCTCGTTGACGTCTCGCGCGGCAGAGTTCAAAGCGAGAATCCACCGCCAAGGATTCGTCTGCTGGCTGGATGATCTTCTGGACCGCATGGTGGCAGCACCTGGTCTCATGGAGGGGCTGGGCAAAGCGATACTACCCGTGTACACCCGAAGCAAGGCGTCGGATTTATTGACGGGTGTGAGAGTAGGGAAGACACCCAGAGACAGGCACCGCCGGCGGTCGCTACATAATCTCAGCTCATCAACGACGAGTGGGTCGTCTAAAGGTACAGGCCATAAAATCTTCATCATCACCTTCATCATCATTCCTCTTAAGCTGCTTTTGGCGAACACCACCTGTCCTCATCTCTCGGTGTTAAGACTGATCCTTTGATTCTTTGCCAAGTTACATTTACCGCCGCGCCAAGATGTTTCTACACTGGACGTCTGAAGTTTCGATTTTATGAAAACCTTTTAATTAGAAAACAAAAGTGCACCTAAGTGCCTGACATTAGAAAATAAAGGTTATTTGTGGCATAAAAGCGACAGACCAACGGGTTGAAAGGTCTGTTTTGTGAAATGATACGACCACGCTGATTGGCTGGTTTATCAGCAGCTGAGACTAAAGGCAACTAGTGGAAGCGATACTTTCATTGGGAATGGATGCAGTGGAGAAAACTACCTTCCTATTAGGACTTGATGCTGCAAGTTATTTTATTCACACCTGAACAGGGATGGTCAGAGCGCAGTAAAAAGAGTAACTGACAAAATAAGCTGTCCTGTCATGAAAAATGAACTGATGCAGACACGATGGGCTGGTTCATTGGCTTATAGACAATGGAAAATACATTTCTGGTTGGCTGCTGATGTTCTACCCGGTCGGCAACTGAGGCTACATTTCAGGTGAACTAGTAAAATGTGCGACCAAGGAAAAATTTTATTTGAATGCACGATTTTGTGTCTGCACCACCAGCCTGTTAATGGTAGAAGAGAGAAGACCGGGAAAGGTTGGTAGACTGCTGGTATCATACACTTTCCAATGTATCTCTTAAGTAGTGTCTATGTGTGTGCGGGTGTAGTGGGAGGGATGCGTATATGTGTACCAGCAATGTGTGTGTGAGGGTGTGGTGGTGCGTGCGTCCCCCTTCTCCAAGCCTATCCATCTTATTTTAAGATCGATGCGCAAACAGCCGTTTTAACCTTCGGTGTTATCTTCCCTGTACACACCCGAAGGAAATCCCTCGAAAATAACGACCCAGTTTCAAAACTTCCGTCAGCTCTGACAAATTACCGAGAATTGACTCAATAACCGCTAAACCTCCCAATCAATACGCGACAACCCAGCAGCACCTCCCACCCCAGTCCCCACCCCGGAATAGACGTCTGTTTGGCTTGTCTCCCCTCTTCTACCTCTTGCGCCTCGTCGGCAACGATGCCACCCAAGACCCTTGGCCTAATTTACTTTCCCCTTAATGAGCTCTTGTCTACCGCGAAACGGCGAAAGTCTTGGGTTCCCGGCAAGACTCCAGCCAGGGTCCACCTTCAGCAACTGTGATTGCGATGCTGGAATCATCGGGAGAGCCACCACAACCAATGGATTCTGAGAGTTATACGGCGGGTAGGGTACAATCATCCGTAGACCTTCTGCACCCTTCTGGTGAAGCTGAAAAAAGGAGGTGCAAGAGGTGGACCTACTAAATAATTTACTCCTATCGAGCAAGGAGGAACTGCCAACAGTAGTTTAGCCAAGGAGGCGATAAATCACCCTGTGCATGGTTTATCGACATGCTGCCCTGCAGGAGCTGTGTTCACTGGAACAGGCTGTTATCTCCAACATGACAGATACGGCGAAATTAAAACGAGAACAGCAGACAGAACGAAAGAAAGAAAGAAAAATAAATAGAGATACCGAGGTTAGAGGAACTGCAAGCTCCATCTATTTGTTGTTTTTCTGTTTCCTTTGGCTTTCTGATGCCGAGAAAGGGTAAATATTAAAAAAAAATATGATAAAGAATAATCTGTCCTTTAAGAAACGGTTTTTCTAACAGACGAATCTTAGATTTACTATTATTTTCTGAAAGGGTTTCTTTTTAGTTTCTGAAAGATTATAATATCTGCTGGGAAATCTTTTAATGGCTTAAACGAACACGATAACGACGGACGTTGGCGGACAGGGGCGCATACCCACACAAAGGGGCGATAAACAAGAGTCTTAAAAGACACCAAAAGCGAATAAGTTTTTGAGAAGGGAGGAGATGCAGGAAAGACCGGGTCGCTCCTGCACTCCCTCGTTCCATCTCATTAGAGACATCTCACAGGCTGAAACACCAGCTTCCTCATCCCTCTCGCAGTAGGAAAATCCATCACTATTGGTGGAGATGGGGATCGGCTGTTCGGAGGAAACACGAGGTATTGACTAGACCTTGCCACCAGGAGAAAAAAAAGAAAAACCATCGTGAAAGAGTGTTTCGAGGGTAAAGAAAACAGTGTGTTAAAGGGTGTTTGTGACATAACGGGTGTGTCTGGGGCTTCAAAGTACCAGACGCTCACGTCACTCCTCGTTACGAGGAGGAGAGGCGCTAGCAGACGAGCCGCAGTCTGTCCGTCTCTTGCCACTGGGCGTAGCGGATTGCATGCCAACGGTTTGTGCCATTGGCTTTACAAGTCAGAGGCCATATTCATGAAGACAAGGTAAGGAAGAAAGGGGAAATCGAGGAAAAATGTCGTTTCCTTAGCTACCCTGGAGATATTTTTTTGGATGTTACTTGACCTCAGGCCATCTTTGCCACTGGTTTATAACGAAAGAGATACCTCCCCTGACCCCCAATAACCCCTGACCCCCAATAACCCCGGCCCTGCCCTGCCCTGCCCTGGGAGCAGATAACATACTCCAAGCGTAATGCCTTCAGGGACAACATTCCAACCCAGGGACCAATGTAGTTAAAACACTTGCTTGTTTCCCCCTCCCCTCGACCCCAAAACGTGAAACTACCATTCCATGGAAACGATTCCCATTAATGAAATAATTTAACAAATCAAAACCTTGACATTTAAAAAAAAGGTTGTTGTATTTTCAGTCGAGGTACAAAGATAAGAAACAAGGTTAACCGCCTACTGACCTCCAGTCTCTATTTTTAGAATTAAAATAAAAGAAAGCTTCCCTCCCCACACACACCTTCGTTCTGACTAATCAAATCAAGACTTGTGAGAAAACAAACGACAAACCGACAAGGCGAGGGTAATCTAATGATGTAAACAAATAAAGACGAGACTCTATCAGGGGGGAGGAAGCGACTAAGGCAGTCCTCTTCACACGTCATGGGGGAGACGAGGGGTTGTTAGCGGGGTACGGGTGCATAGCGACGAAAGTTTCACGCTGCGCTTGGGGCTAATAGCCGCCAAATGTCACGTGGTTCAAACCTCGTTGCGAAGGTCGAAGGCGAGCATCGTCGCCCGCTATTTTCAGCAGCAGGGTTGCCTCCACAAACATAAGCAAGTGCCTATTGCGAACGCTCGGGGTCCGAACGTGGTCCGCACATGTTGCAGCATAACAAGACAAGAAGACGCTTTCGTCGAGGCTAACAAACCCTCCGGAGTGATCCTCTGGAGGCTCGGCCAGGGCTGCTGACGCTAGCGAGAACGTCAAGCGTTGTCGATGACGTCACAAAACGTTGGTGATGTCACGGCAGCGGTTCGTATTGGGTTTAAAAATGACGTCAGGTCGACGCACTCCAACATATCTGAGGAGAGCGCGTGAATTTGTAAAAAAGCTGCATCTGGAGCTGCACGAGGGCGGGACAATGTTCTTATTCTTAAAACACCAAGCACAGTCGACTAATTAATTGCTCGGTTTTTTTTTTCTCACGTTGGTTGCACGATGTTCTTGCGCCTAAAATTGAATCGAGCCAAAAATCTTCAAGCATCGTTATGAGTGTATTGTTTTGTGTCTGCTACACATCGCCTTTCGATGCATGTTGTAAATGATCTTGATAACCACGCTGTGCTGATACAGATGATACTAAATGGACCGCGAGAACGCAGGAAGAAAAACACGGAGCTCCTTATCGAGCTCAGACACCAGCAACAGCAAGCGAACCAGAGAGAGACAGAGACGACAAAACAAGAAACAGAGATGCACACACAGGTATGTAGACAGATGATAGAGAGGATGTACACATTCCTGCACACACACAGACACACCAAACGAGGGAAAAAAAAGCATCAAAGAAATAAAAAACCTACAAATAATTAAACACTCAAAAAACAAACACTCGTGAACGACAGAACCAAAGAAATAAGGAAAAAACCCAAAATTTAAAAAAAACAAAACAAAACAAAACAAAAAACAGAAACCCCACAGCAAATCAAAAACATATAAACGACAAAACAAAAGAAAAACAAACAAAAATATTAACAAATAAGCAAAAAGAAAGTAAAACAAAAAACAAAGGAATAATTAAAAAAATAAAAATAAAATTTAAAAAACCAAAGGAAAGAACTTACAAAAACCGAAAACAACCCCAAAAAATAAACAACAACTCAAACAGACGAAAGAAAGAAAAACACCAAATAAAAAACAAACAGACCAGAAAACAAGCTAGAGAGAGAGAAGCAGAAAAAGAAAGAAAGAGAACAGACAGACCAAACACTATACAAAGAGGAGATTACTCTCTTTTGCATCTCTCCAGGGTTCGAATCCTGTCACTCACCTTGCCCTGCATAATCATCCTGATAGTGAGGATGGAAGGGGCCGTGGTGCCGGAAGTGGTGGATGTGGTGGAGTTGTTGGCTGCTGTATCGGTCTGCACCATGTTGCCCTTGATGTCTGTGGCCATACCCGTGTCACCCTGACCTAGAGTCCCTGCCTCAGTCCCGGCCTCTGAGATGCCCGGATGCTGGAGGCCTCGCCGTGGCTGCGGCTTCACCCAGCCACAACTGCAAAAAAACAAAACAAAACAAAACAATAATAATAATTCAAAAGTTTTGTATGCAACAATTATTTTGTAACTAAAGTTGCAGTATGTGTGTAAAGGGTTTTTGTAATTGAAGCCAGGGTCAAAGGTCTGTGCGCGTGAGGGTTCATTGGATGCCTACCCTGAAAAAAGTGGGTCTGATTTCAGGATTAAAGACCTACATAACTGTTCATTGTAACAACAGCTTTCGTCAGGACTGTCGTCTGCTAAACATCACATACAATGTACAGTGTGTCTCTGAATTAAGAAACTAGAGAAAAACGAGTAAAGCGGAGTCGCGTCAACGACTGGCTGCAGTTATTCCCACGGACCCCACCTTCCCATCATGTTCTCCTTAGCAATATTTGTACTTGCTCAGCAACCTTCTGCCTCGTCTTTTTCGGGAAAAAAGTGACAGCGATATCGAGCAAACTGAACCTGGATCTCGCAATCCGTTTTTGGTTTATGATAACACAGAAAAAAGCGTCCATCTCAGCGCAGGTGGTTTTTATTTTTTAAAAAAAAAAAACATTATTCTTCCCCAATATCGTCTTGGAGTAATCGCAGGGTCATCGAAGATAGCCTTGACCTTAGTGTCATGTTGTTAAGTTATTAGAAAGTTTTCTGATCGGAATGTTGTCAAATAGGTTGTTTTTACGAAAAAAAAAAATCTCCGAAATGCATCTACATATAACTATTTTTTTTTTAATACAACAATCCAACCTTGACGCCTCGCGTTCTCCAGCAACCTTCTTCACTTTAAAAACTCATCTTTCTCATATTTACCCCATTTTACAAACCTGATAGATTTAATTTAAAAGCTCGTCTAATATTTAGTCTAATTTCTTTTCAAAGTGCAAATGTAAGTATTACGATAACAGACTATTTTCTATGTAATGATTATGCCCCTGGATAATACAAGAAACGTTGATACGATGACAAAGCTGCATCATATACACATTTCTCTCCATTTCGTGAGAGTCAGTGTTATCCAGGGGTCCTTGATTACTTTCTATATCACAACAACAGAAAAGGTACGAGGCCACGAAAACAAACATCTGTGAACTAGCATCGTCAAATAACATCCCAACTTTTTTAAACCACAAGATTCTGCGCACTCTGCTCTAGTATTAAAATAAAACTTAGCTGGAGGCTGATGAATTAAACACAAAATAACTGCAATTAATCAGAGTAACAACAGAGCGCTTGAAATAAATTCTGAACACTTTGCTGTGAACCATGTTCATCCCAATAAAAATGTCAATTCATTCTTTCTCTCGCATGCTGAACCAATCAACTTTGGTAAGAATGATTACCTATAACGACATAAGGACAAATATAAATGTTTTAATAAGTCAGCTTCAGTAAAACACGATGAAAAATTTGACATTTATAGTTTGTTGTCACGCCCCTACACACCAACACGTGTAATATCATTCTAATAACAACAGGGATGACAGGGGGAGGAGGGTTATGTACGCACATGTAGACGACCTGGTGGGAGAAATTATCTTTTTTGATTCCCGATATCCGAGAGAAACGACTATTAATCGACTTTAAATAAACCTTTTGGTCTTTTTTTGTCTGCCTACAAGTGAAAAGCTCACAGGCATCGCTGTCATGTCTCTCTTTCTCCACACTACACACCACTGGTACTCCCACAAAAACAATGAACTCAATGTCCAGACCTCAACTATCCTCTGCAACATTCAGACATCACACCACAATATTATCCAGCGTTCTAGAGACACATGTCAAGACTATGATAACCGATGTACCCTTACCTGTAAACAGGATACACCCACAGTTTGGCGTTTAAGATGGAACCAATAAAATAAAAATTATTGGAGGAATTAACTTGTCCAAGTGAAACTCCGCTGGGGTAAGTAAGATGCGGTCATACACACACTGTCATGGCTGGAAGGAGTTAAAGGTCTTCTAACAAAGGACGACACTTGTCACACTCACGACAGCCACCCGTAATCTTCCAACACACCACATGTGAGTTCTTTTCCTGACCGCACAACCACATGATGTTCTCATCACAAAGCGGGGTCAGGGGCTAGGGAGCCCCAGCGTCAAGTCCAGGCTTATCGCGGACAGCTCGCATCGCCCTGTGCCTGGGTTCATGTACCCGGCTGCATCACATCGACCTAGCGTCTAAGCTCGGTCTCACCAAAGTCAAACCAACGGCGTAGACGTTAGATAATTTGACACAAAAAAAGAATAAGACTACACTGCCTGGACTGTCCCCAGTCAAGGACTCCCGTGCAATTACTTTAGTTGAGAGACAAGATTGCAATCCGCAGACTCTCGTGAGTGGAGAGTTAGAAAATAAAAACAGCCATTGTGCCTGGCGCCAACAAGGTCTCATTAGCAAACAATGGGTCGTTGTCGCCAGCGACAGCCAAGACGAGGGCTGGCACTTACGAGGGGCCGGGGTTAGGAGGAGTGTGTAAGGACAGAAACCTTACGACTGTCCCGAGGGGGCGGACTTGCCAAGTAAAGCGAGATAACGGTCGAAAGGCAAGAGGATGCATTATCAGGAGGAGCGCCGCTTATCGCCGGGTCAAAGTCATCGCGTGTAGCCAGATACGCGCCGATGTCCGATTAGAGCCCATGAAACGATTGTCTTGAGCGCAGACCGATGTGTCGCTGACCCGATGGCTGGGGGCGTTCCCCTGCTCCATTTCCATTACTTACGAGGGGATGTGTACAAACAGCTCGACATGACATGACCGACAGATTGTGAGCCTTGGTCCTTCTCGACATGACATGGCCGACACGTTGCAAGCCTCGGTCCTTCTGGACATTTCATGACCGCCACGTTGTAAGCCTCGGTCCTCTTTCGACAAGGGTGGCGAGTCCTGATCCTTCTCGACAAAACAATGGACTCATGGCGAGACCTCTGATCCTTCTTGACAGGACAAGATGGACTAACGCGCTGTCACACAAGCCTCGGGTCCAGGTTTCTGTGTTTATTTGGAGGCGGGGGTTGTGATGGTGGACTAAACTGCTTACAAAGGTTGTTTTTGTTTTTACGACCAAACACCAAGCCCACCTAAAGTTGCGGGGGCATGACCCTGTGGGCTTTTACTTCAAATAAAAACTAATCATATTATTTATAATAAATCTCATTTAACAGAGAAAGAGAGAGAGAGAGAGAAAAAAAAAGAGAGTTAATATTAAAAATAAAACCGGAAAACCTTCACTCTCCTAGTTGCAAACCAAAAGTCTAACAAGAAATAACTGCTTATATATATATACCTATAAAAATTATGCATTAACAACCATTTCCGAGAGAAAAAAAACTTGCTCCTGCATACAGGAACTTGCTCTGTTCTAATCATATGTCTTTACAATATACCTCATTTGAGAAAGAGAATATCTAATTAAAAAAAAAGAAGAAGAACAGAAGATACTTTCCCATTACTAGTCGCCAGTCGTGACGGATTGTAATAAAATAATTTCAAAAAAGACTATTCCGCCTGAGTGCCTGTAACATTACATCTGATTACAGAACTCGACTGCCTGTCGCTCCTGACAGCTATTAATGAAAAATAAAGGCACGATTTCGGCTCCTGCTGCTGAGTAACTGAAAAAAAGCATGACGATGGCATGGTGAATGGAAGGAACATTGAAAAAAAAAAGCAAGATGTCCTGAAACACAATAGGGATAGTTCGGCTTGTTTTTTCCCGAGAAAGAAATGTCACGCGAAAGTGCACCTTCATCATGTTTCCTGAAAGTCATCTGATTGTAGCATGTTGTTTTAAAGTTTTGGACATAAACAGCATCGGGAAAAAAAATTAGATAGTAGAAGGTAGTTTTTCTTTTCTCTCTCTCTTCTCTCTCTCTTTCCTTTTTTGAGTTTGCGCGCGTGCATGGGATCCTGTATCGTCATATCCACGATCCTGTAATCCTGTCTCATTCATGTTATGACAGTCGCGAACCTGTAATCCTGTCAAGTCCACTCAACACCCACGATAAGGTCCATCAGTATGGAAGCTACTTCCATTCTATGTGATATGTTATCTTTAATACAGGCTGAGGGAGGAACAGACCTGAAAACTTCCCCCACTGCTAGTAGATTATTTCTCCTTATTGTAAGCAGCATTGAATTACCTGAGAACCAACCAGCAATTTTCCACGAATAAAGCTTTCTAAATCATGAGGACAGCAACTACTATCCCTCCTTCAACTCCCAATATGTCGGGAGGACTGCTGTCCTCTTCACCAATCACATCCCAGATGAAAATCGTCGAGTGCATCAGGTTCACTGAAACCCGATATCGACTCGCCCTTTAACCCTATCTTTGACAGGTCGGTATCTGCTACAGGTGAACCAAATTACACATTTACATAAAATAATTCTACAAATCGGTCAGCAGTGCGGGTGCATGTGCGTGCAGGTACGTGCGCAGACACGCATGCGCAAGTCACGTGTTTGTAAAGGTGATGTGGGCTCCATACAGAAGCCCCACCCACAAGCCGAGAACATCATATCTTCAACTGGATGGGACGTGCCAGGACATGATGATTCAAAGAAAAGGTCAGAAACTCGCTGATGATGGGAGGAAAGTGTGAATGAAGGATGTCGACAAAAAAGTCTCGCTCCGGCATTACAACGTGTTCTCGCTTTTCTTGACCCGCGACATTTTATATCGTACGGTCAGGATGCTTTCTACGATGGCTTACCATTTTTACTTCACACATATATATATATTAGGTTCAGGAAGGTGAGGGAAAAGTCGTTTTGTCTAAAAACACACACAAGACATCCGCGCCATGATCGGCTGGAGATAAGAAACAGCGTTCAGAGAAGATTAAAGGACACTGCCAGTGAAAAAAAAAAAGAACGAAAAAATGGGAAAGAAAAATAAGTTGGACAGAAGTGTAAGTGAAAGGAAATTTAACAACTTAACAGACTTGCTAAGACATGAACAGAGATAAAGAGACCAAAAAAAAAAAAAAAAAAAAAGAGAGAGAGAACAGACCAGGGGAAAGATACATAAAACGTGATTTTTAACTTTCGTGTTTTGTAAAGAAAAAGACTTCGGACAAAAATTTTCACAAGCAATTCTGGAAAGTTCCTTCCACCTTTAAAAGAAGAAGATGGAAGCAGTTTTACATCACCAGGTCAGCGGAACAATTAACTGCTGAAGCAAGGAGATCGAGGGAATGAAAAGACACGTTAATCGAATTTTAATGAAATTGGCTGTTAGGGATCCGTTTAGTGTAACTCAATATATTTATCTAATAGTAAATTCAACCTAAGCTAATAAACAAAACAAAAAAGTAGTGGTGGGGAACGAGAAAGGACGGTTTTGGTCTGGATGTGTTTTAAAACTCGGACCGGAGATGGCAAGAAAGTAAGGCATTCAACTCAGCAGCGTGAAGGATATTCTGGAATCTGATCAGCGGCAAGAGGAAAAAATATTTTAAATAAAAAATGCAAGAACATCCGACAGATGTCGATAGCAGATGATGTGACTAAAGCACTAAGCCGTGATACTATGCGTGATCATGGTAACCTCCCCCAAGGGGGTCAGCGCCATCCACCTGTCCTACAGGTATGCCACCTACGAGTGTCTAAAGACCTTTCCCAGAATGCCCTTCTCGGTGTTTATGGAACGTCAGGAACTGAGGCAAAAAATCAGTCACCGGCCCGCAGCTGAAGCCTGGGAGAATTTTCGATAACGAAGTATCGACCCACACGCCGGACATCAATAAAGCCGCCGGCCTTGTAAGATCCGGGTATGGCGTCACAGGACATATACCCGAGCGACAACGACCTGTTCTCCCACGTCTGTAAAGCATGACTGTGGACAACAACTCTCACTTTACACAGGCTGCCATCATCACCTCGCAAATCTGACTCACATCTGACGTGACCGCTGTGCCAAAGCTTCTTCGCTGGCGGCATCACGAGCGGCACCGTTCGTTGTCATGGCGACTGTCACGGAGCGAGGGCTTACCCGACGAGGTGACAGAGATGTACAACATGAAGGCCAGCGACACAAAAGTGTCTAAGACTAGCTGATGGGTCTATCGTAGTAGACTTTTCCTGTGACACTGCCAGGGTAGACAAGAACGATGTCTTTCAATTTCCTCGACTTTTCTAGAATCTGAGGGACGATCTGACGCCGCTGCCACCAACCGCAAAGGGCGACAAGCCTGACTAGAAACCCAAGGTGTCTAATTACTTCACTTTTTTGAATTTCTCATGTTATTATTTATTGAACTATCAATTTAAGAAGACTTTTACTCATCATCAATAATGCATCGAAACAGCCCCCCGGTTAGGCGTTGGTCACCCCCAATCATTCAAACTCTCAGCATATTTGATCCGTAAAAACACGACCACACAATTCTGGACGTATCCAACAAAAACATTTCTGTCTGGGGAATGGAGACACGAACCGTTGTGCAAACCTTGTCTTATTATTTCTCTTTCTGTTTCTGGTGCCGTTTGTATGTCGCTACAGTTATGATGCTGTTGACGGCGAAAAGCAAGTTTCATTTCGTTTCCTGCGGAGACAAATGAAATGAAGCTGCCCACCCTCACCCGAGGTGTTGAGTTAAGGAACGTGGGGGTGAGGTGAACGCCGTTGGGTCCCACTGCAGCAGAGGGAAAATATTATTAGGATTGGATGACAACGGTTGTCCGCACAGCTTCACTTTCTCCAGCTGCACAACCGTGACGTCAGGACCGCCGCCGATCTGTTAACCGTTCCGCGCGGTGAGGCCGAGTAGGGGCGGGGCGTGGTTGGTGGTGTAGAATGAAGAGATGGAAAGTGGAACCGTTTCATCAAACATCACGAAGAGCAAGAAACAATCGCATAAAACTAACTCCTTCATTCTGCCCGACAAACAGATTATTCATCAGAAGATAAAAATGAGCAACAGCTTAAAAACACAAACTCGACTCGCTCTGTACTTTTGCTTGTATCAACGGTAACTCGCCACATGGCCGAGAACTTTCCTAAAATGACTAGTTTGTAATATAAAATTTTATTCGTAAACTTAATGCCATTCACTTCCATATTTCTTCCTGTATGCATTCGGCTCGAGTTCATTAAAAAAAATAAATAAATAAATAAAAAAAAACACCCGTGCGTAGCTGTTGTTTGTTTTTTTCGAATTGTTTTTCAAATACCACGTTTTCCGATTTTACCATAAGACCTTGACCCTTTTTAGACCAGGCTGATTTTTACTGTTGTTTTGCACGTTTCGCTGTTTCTTTTGTTTCAAATCGACCAATAAAATGATCCTAAACAGCGAGTATTTGACAGTGACTTCCGGTAAGCTCTGATTACAACCAAGACCTTTGTGCACTTCGTAATGTCTCATTTGACGGTGATCAGAAAAAAAGAGTGTGGAGAGACAGAATCAAAGAGGGAGGACAGATAAAGAGTGTAGATGGGAAGAACCAAAGGGAAGCCGCATAATAAGAGTGAAGACAGAAAGAGGGATAGAGGGGACAAAAGACAGGAAGAAAAGAGAGGCAAAACAGTCTTTCAGTTTCTATTTTTTTTAAGGTGCACATAAAGTGGCGTCTGCGAGCGTGTGATTGGTATTTCCTGATCATTAGAATACATCCTTGACAAATACATTCTTCTCTCTCTCTGTGGACTGTGCACAAAGCACATTTCTTTACTGAAATATATTCAGAATAACCAGTCACTCTGTCCATTCATCTCAAAGGTGAACGTCCGCCTTTTCTAGGTTGTTAAGGAGTGGGCAAGGGTTAGAGACACTTTTTTCGGAGCCACATATTTTAGTCCCTCTTCTCCTCGCTGCTTTGCCTCTTTATACACACAAGTACCACGGGGTTATGTGTGGCAGAATTATTTTCGCTGATTAGAGTACACTG
Organism: Pomacea maculata; assembly: GCA_004794325.1. Lineage (NCBI taxonomy): Eukaryota > Metazoa > Mollusca > Gastropoda > Architaenioglossa > Ampullariidae > Pomacea > Pomacea maculata. The sequence continues at coordinate 150,410 of SRHC01002719.1, forward strand.
CATTCCTTGCTGACGATACCTTGTACCTACTGTACTGACATATAGACTACTGGATGCAAACTGAGAATATCCTCCACAAACGAATTAAATTCCTCCTTTATCTCCATAAGTTTCGATTTTGGATGTAACAGTACGCGCACACCTGTGGAGTCTATGACGTCACCGTTGTACCCTGTACCCAAGGCCACCGGAACGCCAGCTGCTGGCGGCAAGTTCCAGCTGGAGCTGCCAGCTTTCGGAGAACTGAAGCGAAGCTCCAGCGAAAACCTCCAGTGACCCTCGAGGCACTCTCGACATCAAAGCCGAGCGAGCCACTCGAATCAAAAGCGAGGAGGAAAGCGGGACAAGCCTGATTTCCATACCTGAGTGCTGGTTAGTTTAGGCATGCGCGAGGCCATCAACCGCGGTCATTAGCATACTGCGCGGTTGGAAGCCAAAGCAGTTGCAAGGTGCGACCACTCACTCGTACATGGCAAGCGCTTGAACCATTTGTTTGCAATCAGGATTGGCGGAGGCGAAAGCAGGAGGGTTAACGAAGTGTAACGGTCAAAGCGGCCGGTTTCTGCTTGACAGACCCATGGCCATCAGCTTACTGCAACAACAACAACAACAACAACAACAACAACAACCGCCACCTCTGTCAGGCTCTCACCATCTCTATGGTCACATCACCAGCAGGACTCTTTGCATTTATTACCCATCATCCATAGACTGCAAATGCAAGGGGATTTGTTTGTGGTTTTGATTTTGTCATCAGTACCTCCCTCCTCCTCACCACTTGTTCATTCGGGCAGTTGAAGAGTTGTGAGTGAGGAGGAGTGTTATTGGCATAACAGCAAGATTTATCGCTGCTCAAGACAAGACCGAAGCTTTAGACACACGAGAAACGCAAAAACAAACCCAAACAAAAAACAAAAACAACAAAAAAATACTCGAAGTTTTTTTTTTTAACAACCAGCTGCATTTTTCTTGTTTGCCATGTGACCTACACTTACTTTGCAAACTTCTCCTGAACAGTGCGGCAAACCTATTTGGCGGGTGCATACCGTTTCTTGTAAAATTTGGTGTCGGTTTTCAACTTCAAAACATGGTTGCCATGGCCGATCGCCAACAGCAAACCACTCGCTAGAGTGAACTGAACGGTCATGAAGTAGGGTCCCGCAAACTTTGTCGGCACACGACCAAGAAACAATTTATTTAGACCGCTCGCTTTGGACATTTCAGATGGCGACTAACGTGGTGTCGAAACGCCACAAACATGTTCATTATTATTATTAGAATATCTTCTCATCTGAATGACAGTGCTATGGACAGTCATCATCGTCCTTGACTCATTAAAGGTGAGCCCGAGGACTGAAAACAGGAAGAGGAAATGGCCAGGTTAGCTCCCCTGGTATCTGATGGCGACCGACTTGTCCAGGCGTCACAGTTCGCTCGTCCGTGGCCCGCCAGACCTTCGTTAGGAGGTGACTAGAGTATGGCTTCTTCCCAAGGGCCACTTTCCGCCAATCAGAGACCAAACTTCGAACCACGCGCTGGGCTACAGTGACGATGGAAAGGACGTCGTCAAAGAGATGATCCATAAGTTGAGGTTGCTTGGTGACGGACTAGGACTACTACCGCCAGAGGGCATGGGGTGCTCGGTACGGTTCACATCCTCCTCCCACCTATCAACCCCTCTTCCTTTGGACAATGACGGTGAAAAGGAGGACCACAAACGTGTTAGCTGTGGGACCATCCACCATTCGGGATATTTCTCGGAGTTAATTCCGACTTCCTGGTCCTTTCCGATTGATGTTTTGATGCCGCACGCTGCATCTTTCAGTCAACAAGTTAAGGTTCGAAATGTCATGAAAGAAGCGACGAACTACAGATGAATGAGAGGGCAATGATGTTTTGCTTCTACCATCAGACAAAAGGTTGACGGTTCGATATGTCAAGAAAAAATCCAGCAACCAAAGATGAATGAGAAGGCAATGCCGCTCTGTGTGTACCTTCAGTCAACAGGTTTCACTGTTCGCAATGACAGACAACATTCGATTACTATATAACGAATTAGAAGGTTTTTTTTTCTTTTCCATCATCCACCAAGAGGTTAATGTTTAAACTCCCAAGAAAGAAACGAATAAGGGGCAATGCCGCTCTGCGTGTACCATCAGCCAACAGGTTGTTGTTTGAAATAACACATAAAAAAAGCGAGTAACTAAAAATGAATGAGAAGGCAATGCATTTACGAGTTTACCATCGAGAAGGCAATGCATTTACGAGTTTACCATCAGCCAACAGGTTAATAATCGCAATGACATGACAGAAATGAATGAAGAAGCAATGGCTTTCTGCCTGTGTCATCAGCCAACTGGTTATTGCTGGAAATGACACGAAAGAAGCGACTAGAGATGAGAGGGCGAGGAACTAAATGAAAGCAAGCATTTATTGTATTATGACTTCGCAGCTCTCTGAAGAGCATCATTAAAAAGATGTTTTGTCATCCCAGCACACATCTAACCGTCCGAGGATTACACCAGGGTGCGAGTCGCTCTTCTCTCCACTTTCTTGTATACGCGGCTAATGCACCACGTGCTGCACGTGAGCAGCGCACGCCCAGCCATTAGCATCTTTAAAGACGTGCGAGGTGTCTTCTGGGAACCAGATGCGCGTTTTCCTCTCTTGTTGTTTACAACTTTTCCTCCTTTTTTTTAAATAAAAGAGCCGATATCATCAAGCAATGACGCACAACAAAGGAAGGCGGGCGACACTATCTAAACACCGATGCACGCGAAGCAGAAGAGGTTAAAGAAACTTTTACACAATGGTAAGACTATCGTAGACAGATCGCACAACCCTCTCATATATATATAAATATAATCATCTAGAAATGTAAAGTAAGGGACAGAGAGAGCGGAACGAATGAAATATCGAAGCATAAGGAGAGTAGGAAAGATGAAAGACATTCTCTTCACAATGTGTTTAGAGAGGGAGAAAGGATGAAGAAAGGATAAAGATAATTTTGTGTATGTGCTCATGGTTAGCGAAACCGAAATGCAGAAGGCGGACCAGATGGATGGTTGGCTGTCTGTCTGGCAGGCCAGCTCCGCTGTGGTAGTTACTTGTCGACAAAGAAGCAGGTACAGGAACTCGGATCCCACGG
>SRHC01002719.1:153927-195016 GCA_004794325.1 Pomacea maculata
ACCAGATGGATGGTTGGCTGGCTGTCTGGCAGGCCAGCTCCGCTGTGGTAGTTACTTGTCGACAAAGAAGCAGGTACAGGGACTCGGATCCCACGGTTACCCCGCGAGGTACTAATCCCACCCAATCTCTGGCAGCACCGACGCTTCGCCAACCGCCAACCGCCACGGGGCATCGGATGACAGTAATGACCAGATGCTGGAGGGACGACCATTAAGAGGAACTTTCTAGATCCTCCGACCGCGCACTGAGATGTTTCAAGTACCGACTGGTGCCAAAGTATTGGGGGAGACATCTTGTGAGGAAGGGGAGTTGATGGGCGGCACGCAGTAATGGCATTTCAAACGCATTGACACACCATTCTACATTCATTAAAAAAATAAAGAAATTAAAATAAAATTATCCTATTGGTTTTATTTTAAAAAATAAATGGATGTGCAAGCTTAAAATTTGCAATTACTAGCAACTGCCTATTTCTTCCCACGTCTCTTCAAACCTGATTTCTTCCACTATTTGCTGCCACCACTCCGACGCTTCTCAACAAAAAAAAAAAAAAAAAAAAAAAAACCGAAGAAAAAAAAAAACAACCAACAGATGAAATGGTTGACGAGGCGTTCAACGACTGCTGTGGCAGCCTGCAACCTGAACCCAGCGCAGGATGCTGCCGCCAGATTCGATTTCTAAGGGTGCGATGACACCACCAATAACTGTCAAAAACAACATCCTCCCAAAGACAAGGGAGGAGGCGCAATCTTGGGCCGGCACAGGAAGACACTAAGGCCCAATTTGTTGGCCCGATGGAACTCTTCAGTCTCTGTAACCCACCCTGGGGTTGGCCGTTCTTGGGAGGAGAGAAGAGGTGAAAGGGGAGAGAGTTTTAGCACACTGCTCTGCAGGATGAGATGAACCTGAAATAATAACGACCCTACATAATTGCAGCTCTATTTTTTTCCAATTTTCTCCCTTTTTTAGGGGGAGGAGGGGGTTCAGAGTCGCCCAGCAGATTTCTTCAGTTATTTGCACAAACATCAAGCAAGTCATCCAAGTAGAGAAGGCCGGAGAATGAAGCGTATTTATGCAATTTTTTTTAACTCTCAAAATAAAGAAACTTTTCATCACGATGAATAACGATATCAGGGAAGGCTGCGCCACTTTTTTGGGGAATTCCGATGGAATCTTCAACACATCCATTACATCTTTGTGAGACTGCCTGTAGAATAATCAGTGTTTCGTGTAGTTTGTAACTAATTTATTAAACTTTTATTGAAGAGCACAGGGTGGTCTTCTCGCTGTCAACATGTTTGTTGGCTCCTCAGACTAGGAAAAAACTCAAATCTCTCTAGTTGATGACTGGTGAAAATGGAGACATAATGATGGGCCTAATTAAAAAAAAAATTTATATAATTCATTTAGTTTCAGTCTATTAGTGGCGACTGAAGTGTGGGGTTGATGATTGTCGAGAAAGTGGTTGCCATCATTAAAACATGTTTCTCGGGAAATGTCAACTCAAAAATAACTCTTTTCTCAGAATACACACCCTTGAATGAACAAATCATGTTTTAGAATGTCAAAGAATATGACTGTGACAACTCAAACATACCAAACCACATTACAAATAAAGTTATTCCATTCATACAGTAAAGACAGTTCATTCGTCGACTAGGAAAAAAAATGGGAAAAGAAGGACAGAGAAGGCGGATGAGATACAAAGAAGACTGTCTAAGCAAACTCGTTGTACTGGTAGAACTTGAAAAAAAGTACAGAGAAGACATGGCGACACAACCTGCAGACTAACACCTCGACCATACAAAGAGCATGAAACAGGACATACGCGTAAGATTTACGGGTACTGACACCCGCTTCGTGGATCCCATGTGTGAAACACAATTAGTCTACAAGGCAAATGATTAGGAGTGTAGAAGAAAGACAGAAAATGAGCATTGAGACGTTTCTGCTAATCGACTGATATTAGAGCGATGTAATGATCCTTAAAGGAAAAAAGCAAGGAACGACATACATCGTTGGCTGCGAAGGAAAACAAAAAAATGGACAATGAGGAGGAATGAAAGAAGGAAGAGGAATGAGGGAAGGAGGAGGAATGAGGGAAGGAGGAGGAATGAGGGAAGAAGGAGGTCTGAAGGCGCTAACTACGATGACCACCACTTGACACGTGATCTGTAGCCCTCGCTAACTTCCCACTTTCCCCCCCTTCGGTGAAAATGATGAACGAGGGGCGTCACACGCCAAAGTTACCAAAAAAAAAAAAAAATGTCCCCTTCACCAAAAGCACGGATGTACGGAGGTCGATATTCCCTGCAGTGCAAGATGAAGCCGCAGCCAGGAAAAACACTGGCATTTACCGCGGCACGTGGCGTTATTTGAAGATTTTCTGATCAGAGGCGACAAGGTGGCTGTCAGCGCCGCTGGCGGGATTCTGCCTGACGACCCTAACAGCGTCTCCAAGACGCTGCCTACCTTATTACTGCACAACCGCCGGCCATGTTTTCCAAACGATGGCGCCCTTCTTGGACGCAAACACAAGGACCCTGTGGGCCTGGGCGGTGCCAATTAAGGAATACAAGGCGCTGGCCGATAGTTCACTCCAGCCCGCCCTTCAGTCTTCTCGCACCTTCCTCGAGGACACGCGCTAACGCCACACTCAAAGGGGTGGAAACGAGAAAGGCTACGAGAGGGTGGGGGCAAGTACAAAAGGAAAATGTCGAACAAGGTATAAAAAAAGACAGAAAGAACATACAACAAAAGAAATGAATAAATCATTTTTTTTACTAAAGCTGCTGGCGGTATTTTTTCTTCCGCGTTTCTAACACATTCCTGGAATTATTTAAATCGGAAACCAGCACAGACAGTTGTAAAATTATCAACTGTCAAAACCAACATCTGAATCGATACAAATGCAATTAAAAGCTAATCTGAGTGATTTTTGTTAAACGCCTTTCAAATGAATGAGATTTAGTTCAACAGAAGATACTGATGCTCATAATCATGAGTGATTAATTTTATTCTGACTGCCATGAACAAGCCTCTGAACATCTCAATTCTTGTCAACCTTCTGGAAAAAACGTCCAGACCTCATTTTCCGAGACATCAGTAGCCTTGTTGTCATGGCAACGCTGTTTTACACAAGCTGAAAGCGTTTGATTGGCTGCGGGCTTCAATGACGTCAGGAGTGAACAGCAAGGTCAACTGGAGTGTTTTTACAAAAATAAAAAAAACAAAACAAAAAACAATCACCCAAGTATTTTGTACAAACTGAAAAAGCGCCATGTTGTATTAACCTTGTCTGGCGCTTTGAGGAATTAACTTCCTGTTTTCGGTATAAAATGAGAAATCAGCACCAAGAAAAAAAAAAAAGTTCACGACATTTACAAATGAACAATGTCTATCTCGCGGTAGCTTGGACAGGGACTGCGGTATGGTGATACTAAGACAATAGAAAGTTAGCAAATCAATGGACATTGTGCGAGAAGCAAAAAAAATTCTTATTAACACGCCGCATAGCTTATGAGCTATGTCGTGCTTAAAGCTATGTAGCTTTTTTGAAAATATCACTTTTTTAAATGGTTTTAAATCGTGAAAAATAAAGAAAATTACGAAAACACAAACACATAGTCGTATTGGAAGGACGACTTTGTTAAAAGTACAGCGATAATGAATGAGATGACAATAATGATGGCGACGATGATGATATCGATGGCGATGAAGTTTTGGTCTCTTTCAAAAACTGAAAACACTACAAATTTGATGTAACTGCATCAAAACTCAAAAGCTCTCAAAGCACTTATGAAGAGTCGAACCACCAACCAAACCTTTGCCCGTCACTGGCATAAAACGCGACCTGAGCAACTCGAGCGAGAGGAGAAAACTAAAGGTCAAAGGGCATCGAGGCGAATCGAGCGAGACGTGATCATGGCTTCTAGGAGACAACATGCAAGGGCTTTTGCAAAGAATTGCATGGCGAGAAGACTTCTTGCAAAGGCAGCGCAGTTCCCGCAGGCAGTACATACACGTTCAAAGCTAAGATACAAAAACTGTGAAAGGTCAGGGATCAGTTCTTCTCTCAAAGCCACATAAAAGCTTGGGAAGAAAGGGCTGGGAACACTGGCTATAACCTGGCTGCACAAATATGCCAGACAAAAATAACAGCTAAGAAATAAAAAGGTTACAGGAATTAAAAACATAAGAGAATCACAAAAAGAAATTCCTCACCACTGACTCTGATACGCACACAATGCTATACCACAAATTAGAATGAATATAAATTGTTCATAACAGCTAAACAAACCAAAATAACTTTTGTCTGGCGACATTGACGATTGCGCATGCTTATATGAAGCTGAGGTCATAAATGTGCACGCGGACGTATATTCTCTCTCTCTCATACAGACTGGTATAAAGATGGAGGACTAACGAGAGGAAAACGTTTTGTTATCCCACGTCAGTAAAAGTAAAAGCAGGAGACCAGAGATAAACGAAGAAAGTCTGCAGACATGAAATCCATCATTTCATTCACAATATCATCAGAAAAAAAAAACTGGGACGGCATGAAAAAATGTGAGCACGCCTCTGTCCTGCCCTGTAAAAAAATCTCAAAAATTTTGGAAAGTTCTGACTTCTCGTACACCAAACATTGCCCGACACATGAACTGAAAACACATGGCAACTGCAAGTCAGAAAATACCTACTGACCGTGAGAAGTCTTCATCCTCCAACACGAGATTGTGGTGTGGTAGTGTAGTGAGCACAACTAGCTCCATAGTTGTGTCAACAGTTGTGCACAGCGAGACACGAACCGCCGCGATTTCATTAACAGAAACTATCAACAGTAACAAACGTCACGTGATGACTAGACTGACAGTCCCCAACCTCTTCCCACATACACATCTACCATCCCACAAGCTACTGAGCGGTGAAGACCCCCTGAAGACATCTAGACATCCACGTCGATAGACAGAAGCGAGAAATGAAAGAGAAGATATGATGTGGAGAAAGCGAGGAGACCCCTGACATCACGAAGCGAGTGATGGCTGCTGTGAGAGATGAACCGTTTCCAAAAAGCTTTCGTTACAAAGACAGACAGAAAAAAAATTCCAACAAACAAAAACACACCCACAAATTCGTGATCCGTCTCTAACGAAGGAACAAGCACGAGATCCGCATGTGAGTCGCCGGAAAAAAAGTAGTGCTCAGCAAGCAGCAATTAATACGCTGCTGCTTTCCATAACAATGTTTCTCACTAACGAAAGGAAAAACGGAAGAAAGAAATAAAAGAAGAAGACGGTTATGCTGGCGATAATTACTGATTTCACCTCGCCTTCAAAAGTTCCCTCCACACTCCCGAGAGTTAAAATAACATAAAAATAATAAGTAAACACGATTAAAGAAATGCAGGCTTACCTCCAGAGTAAACAATTGACGGTCAGTGTGGACACAGGCAGCGAGCGGCGCTCCTTTGACCTGCCCTTTAATCCAAAGATTGCGGAGGCACGGCTAGCCTCTTTGTCCAGTCTTTTTTGTTTGTTATTTTTTTCGTTCGTCCTGCACTGAGGAGAAGTACCGAGAAGGTGAGAGGAGCCGCTAACGGTGGAGACACGGGGTTTGGGGGAGGAATGAACGCGGAGTGAAGGAGAGATCACCCAACTTGAAGGAAGATGGCACGGGCGGGTGTACTCTCGCCCTCTATCTCTTTCTCTTCTGTCGATCGGAGGAGCTTTGCACGTGTGTGTCTCTCGCTTGCTCAGGCGCCGAGCTTTGTCGAGACTGGCGGGCGGGCCATCAAACGCCTCAACACCCGATGCCTCCCCCTCCGCTCGGCACGGTCGCTTGCTCTCTTGCTGCTGCTGCTGCAGCCGACTGCATACGCATCGCACAGAGAGAGAGAGATGGAGGGAGAGAGTCTTGCATTAAGCTGCTTGGATGCGTCTATGTTTTCACCATCGCTTCTATGAAAGTGTGTGTGCGCACGCATGTGTGTACCCGTCTGTTTCTGTATATGTATGCGCGCGCGAGTGTATGTGTGTTCGCACACGGGTCAAGAAGTCACAATACTACCACACAGGCATCAACTACTTGATGTTGGTTGTGGTAGTGGTGGTGGTGTAGGTAGTAAATAGAAGCAGAGAACGGTCTGTGAGGGGCTGCGGTGTGAACCCACACGGGATGGGTAGGGAAAGGGGTCTGGAACGAATAAGCGGGTAGAGAATGAAAGGCAAATCTGGAGAACAGTACACCCTGAAAGAAGGATAGAAAAGAACAGGAGAGCCGGGTATAGACTAGGGATAAACTAGCAAGAGATACAAAAAGAGAGTTTAATAGATGCAGTGGGAAAGAGAGGTAGGAAGAGGAAAAATAAACCAGGAAAGAAAAATGGAAAGAAAGACATGGAAAGAGAGAAAGTGGGGGAGGGGCTTAGATAAACTGACAGAAGAAATAGAGTGTGTATGGAGGAATAAACTTGGAAACATGGGAAAGAAAGAAATGGAGAGAGAGAGAGCGCGTGGAAGGCGAGGAAGCTTGACATATCTGTACATATGGCGGTTATACAGAGAGAGAGAGGAAAACAGAAGTGTGATAGAAGCTTTCCCATCTAAATTTGTGAGCCTATCCCAGACAATGCGAGCGGTAAAGAGCTTCCAGCCTCTCAGTGTCACCATAGCGACACAGACCTCCAGAGTAGCACGCCCATAAAATGATCCTCGACTATCTCCAACAACGAAGTGATCAAAGAGGAGAGATCCCCTTCCTCTCCCAGGAGAAAGCACGAGCTTTTAGAGCGGAGATGGAGAAAAGCGACAACGACCAACTCTGGACCCGAATTCTTAACGCAAAGAATCCAAATACCCGGCAGTGTGATGTCAAACAGTGAAGCACTCGTCAGGGGAGAGCGAAAAAGTCTGTCAACTTCTGGTTTTTACCCGCTGTACAGACAGTAGCACTCGGCTTCCCTGCTGTAACCTCTGACCTGTGAACTGCGCTCAAATAAAATAGACGGCGCCGAGGATTACGATTCCGAAACACGTGACCGCAAAGTCACCGCAGTGGGTTTTTTTTTTCTTCTGAGGATCAACATAAATATTTAGTCCGGACAGAAAAACTGCCTCATACCTCTAAACTTCCCAGACCATCATCTACACACTTGTAACCCAGAGCCATGTCGAATGTGCGAAGACCGGTTATTGTGACGTCACTAGAACTACCTTTAACCACCCTACCCACCCCAATCCTCACATGCCCTCCGTGTAGATTCACAAACTCACCGGGTCAGGTCAGGTGTACACGAAATGAAGGGTTTACAAACCTTTCAGCTCGAAGTCGTATCAGTGCGACAGTACTATACACAATGTTTTTTTTAAATATTTTTTTTTACGCCGGGTGTGTGACATGACCGCGAGTTGGCCCCCGACTTCCGGCGGCGGAAGCGCGTGTTGTTGCTCTTTCATCGAGCGGAAGCCGTTCGCCGCCGCCGTGCAGTACGCATGCGCTGCTTCGTCTTTTATGCGCCGAAAGCATCTGACAACACTTCCCGCAAGAGGCTCGCGCCGTTCATGGAGGACACGAGAGAGAGAAGGACGAGCGAGTCAGAGGACGAATCAGATGCACGCTCTCTTGGCGCGTGAGCCGCGGAGGAGTTTGGAGGAGAAAGCGTGAGGAATGACTCATTAAAAAACAAGAGTCGAAGAGGTGTCAGATTAGTTATAACTGCTGGTTCTCTGAGTAAAAGGTAGAAGTCGCCATTTATATCTCTGCAGAGAGAGAGAGAGAAAGACAAACGGAAGGACAGAGAGAGAATCCATGTAACATAAGAATCGAGACTTTTCTCGAGAGACAATACAAAGACAACCGAGGTTTGTTCAGGATTTCGTTAGCAATAAAATGTTTAAGAAGCTAGAATTACCTGGATTTGAATATGTTGATACTAGAGTTATCTGAACATGGCAGTAAATCACCTGAACAACAAGAGGACATCACATCACACTCCAGTTACCTGAATAACATGCTGACGATAGCATCAACAACAGTGACAAGAGGGAATATAATTTTCATCTCCCCTCTCCCCAATACAACCAAACTACATTTCTTGGTAGGAAATCAGATAAAATGAGATTCGTGACATGTCCCCTAAACTGTTTCCACTTAAAATAAAACATGTACTTGATGCAACATCACCAGAAAATTAAAAGTAACTGGTCACCTGTGATCGCTCATAAAATACTATTTAAATATTTCTTCGGACATTGCTCGAAGTCATACAGAAACAACAGTCGTCTGCTTTGGATTCCTCTTAGTGTCCGACCCACCGCAGTTACCTGATATCACCTGGATCTTTTAGGACCACACTATCACCTGACGTCACTCAAATATTTGAAAAGCTCAAAACACGCGCATCACCTGGTACGAGCTCGAAATGATGGAATCCCAACCGCCACCTGCACTTAACACGCTTGTTATCTTAAGACAACAATATCTTGCAGGTAACGATCGTCATTATATCACAGTATCATTGCCTGACAAAGCCACACCGGAAGCTTGCAATCTCGCTCTCCCTCCCACCATCTTGTCTGCGCGGACACGAGGTTCAAAATGACTTCATCTGCCGTTTAAGTTGTGAAATGTAGACAGGAAACCATTTCAAGATATTTTTTTTTTCTCTCAGCCTGGAAACGTAGTTCCCATGGGTTTACGAGCGAATGTAAAATGTTAGACCTTATTAACCGACGCACGTGCTTAATTTCTTTTCACGATATCCTTAGCTTCGGGTATATCACACTTTGGCAGGTCCGACATGGATATACTCATCACTGTATCCGTCGTAAGATAACACGATGATAGGAATAATGATTATGATGCTGGCTCGAGTTGTTGTTATAGTTAGAGTAGAATAATAGTTGCCTACCCCACTAATATTCTGGGTGGATAGCTATTCATCCTCTCTCTCCCCTCTCCTACTAAGAAGTCCCAAATAAAATGTTGTGTACTCATGCGCGATAGCTAATCTGCATGCATATCGAAATTTAAAGTTTCATTGTTATTTTCATTCAGTAATTTTCAGAAAACTAATTTAATTTAAATGATGTGTTTATCTACATCAAGAATTCGATTTGCGCCGAGCATATCAGCCACAGCGCATGCCCAGACGTCTCTCTCTCTCTCGTGCCGGCGTGACGACTGCAGAGTCACGTGACCGTCAGCATCCTATCAGAAGTGTGAGTTGATGAGTGTAAGTAGGCACCCTGGGTGGACTTAATGTCTCCTCGCTGGGTGGGAGTCTGGCGAGGACATCATGCAGCGGCAGCCCTCCTTGTGTCTGCTGCTCCTCCCCCTGGACCCCCCGAAGCTGTCCCTAACCCCGCACGTGTTTTTGTGCCTAGACGTGACGATTAGCACTTACCTCCCTTGATGCCAAAGCACATTACAGTGGTCTCCCTTCTTAGTAAGCGTCTAACGATGCAGAAACAGTTTGGATTGTTCTAGCTTGGACGGATTTTATTCTGTAACTAGGTTTAGTTCATTAAGAGATAAACAGGAGAGAGAACCATTTCCTTCTATAAATAAAGTGCAAGTTTGAAAGTATTTCCTTTCTTATTGTTAGACGACACGGTTATGACATTAATGTTTTTGCACGGCAGTGCTTACATATTTAAAAGCCACACGAAAGGAAGAGCAGGTAATTAGAGTTAATCAGAGTAAAATGACACCTCGACGTTAAGTGCACGAGGGCTAGACGAGGGTTCCAAGGCGCAAAAACTCTTAATCTACATACACAGACAGTCAATACAATAAAGACAAGAAAAACAAAACTAAAACAACAACAAAATAATAATTAAAAAGGAGACCCACAAAAAGCAGGGATTAACGTAAAGATCGCTTTAAGAAATGCGAATGAACAGCTCTTCCCAAAGTAATAAATTATTTACGAAATCAAAGTCACCAAAACAACAAGCAGCAAGCAAGACGTGGACATTTTGCTCCGTTTTCTTTGACTTGCTTACAATGAAATCAAAGGTGAGTGGGTGCTGCAAACTGATGGCGATGGAACATGCAGGCACGCAACAAGTCAAGATGGCCACACTCTGATTTTGTAGTGCTGAGAAGGGTCTTCTGAACCCATCTCTTGTCCATAAAAGACGATGGTTCCCCAGCTTCTGTGCATCCCATTTCTGCCATAAAATCCACGCCAGGTCGCTAACTTCCAATGCTTCGTTAACAAAAGTATTTCTTTGGCCAGCAAAACTTTCGATACCCTTTCATCCGGCCCCATCTGCCCCACCAGCCTGTAAAGAGTCCATAGCTTAATTGGCTTCTCCCGCGACGTTTGGCAGGATTGGCCACAAAGGACAGACAGACCGTTCACCTCGCGTTGGGAAGAACTACAAAGAGCTTTCATGGTCCGGAAGTCCGCAAATGCACTCGGAGGGCGGAGTGGAGTGGTCCTGAGGGAAGAAGGCATGTTGGCCAGTTCCTCCACGAAGCAGACATATTGTTAGGGACTGTGGTGTCTACGATTTGATCCTCGGGTTTCACCGAGGTCTGAATGCCTATGATTAGTACTACATTACAATGCCATTTTCAAAGAACTGCATGGTAATGGTTTGGTTCCGGATGTTCTTTTCTGATGACAATATGTCCAGAGCTTTTTTTGTTTTTTGGTAGGGGTGATGTATGCCTACAATATGATACATGTTTTTCTATATTCTATGGTTTGATCAAATAACATACTCAACTCTCTCTGTTGTTGATGAAAATAAGCGAGATCGGTCCTAGATAATCTTACTCAACGAACGAACAAAAACACACACATACGAAGAAATATAAAGTTTCAAAACTCACATAACCAAAGTATCGTTTGTAAGTTAGATTGTAGATGTAAAAACCCTACCATTTCTAGAGTGAGAAAGACACAGTCAATACTGACAGTAGAACTGGAGGAGGAAGGATGGGAGAGACAGCAAAAGGAATAAAAAAAGAAAAAAAAGTTCGATGACCCCACAATGTAATGATGTACACCTCCATGACAAGCATGACATCAATATAAATCTGCTTCTTCGAGAAATACACTCATGACGCTGCTTCCTGTACTTAAAAGCTGCGCATGTCTACTCTCAGGCTCACGTAATCCGTCTGCCGGAAGGCGTCTAAGACCATAAGCACTGGCACCGGAAGTTCAGCCCTGAACGCGAAGCACTTTTAAAAATACAAATGATGGGAGGCTCCACCCCGCGGCTAGTGTTGCGTAAGCAGCGACCCGGAGGTGGAAAATGTTAGGGTAACTCGGGTATTAACAGCTCAATGGTGAGAAAGATTTGTAGAAACTTATGTCTTTCTCTCACCGAGATGAAAACGCCAAGAAAGAGAGAGAGACGGACACGGATAATGATAACCAGAACGAAAATGAGACAGACTGAAGATTAGAAGAGAGAAAGAAAGACAAAAAGATTAAGAGACACTGAGACAAAGAGAGAGAAAGACTGAGAGAAAAAGATAGGGAGAAATGGTCAGCCAACGAGCAAGAAAGAGAGGGGGAAGAGAAGAGAAGAGAGAAATGAAAAAGAAAGGACAAATAAATTAATACTCACAGAACAAAATGACTGCGTTGAAAGGATTATCCCAAACCACAGCTTTCTGCAACAGAAAAATTGGAAAAAAACTTAATTTCAATCCCTGATGACACAATTTGCAAACTCTCTCTCTCTCTCTGACATTCAAAATGTTCTGCTCCTTTCAAAAGGAAAGAAAAAAAATTAAATCATTTCTTCTCTTGGTACAAAATCGAAATATCCAAATTATCATTGTTTTCTTCAAAAATGAGGCAAATCCTAAAAGTATTAATCTGTACACGAAATATTCCCTGAGAGTCCAGTTCTGTTTCATAACAAGGAGGCGCAACGGTTAGTGTTGACTACCCTGGGTTCAGATCTCGTCTCGGGCATATGACATCTGTTTACAGGTCCGGCTGGTTGTCGGGATACAACATCAGTTGCTGACTTGGCGTCAAACACTAAGACCACCTTAGCATCTTTAAATGCCAGATATGTAAAAGCCTAGGAACTGTTTAACCAAGACTAAATTTTTTTTCTGAAAAAAGATATTGCATCTCCATGTTCCTCCTCTTCTGTTTTCAATTTTTTCACCGAAAGGATTTACCACCCGACAGCAGCAGAAAGGCCTGAGAGGCTTAGTTCTGATCAACTTAATCACGTGGTGCCTGCTTGAATTAAACTCAACAGAATACAATTTGGTTGAATTAAACACGTTGCAGAATACAATTTGGTGAATTATACACGCTGCACAATACAATTTTGTATTGAATTTAACTCTGCACAATACAATTTTGTTGCATTAAAGTCTGCAGAATGTGATTCTGCTGGATGTTATCCTGTGTTCTAGCTGGATGCTATCCCCTGCCCTAGCTGATGCTGGCAGACTTACATTTTATTTCTCCCCCAAAGTGGAGGAAAAGTGTTGTTCGCATCTACTACAGGTAGGGTGAGCTTACTATAAAGGTGTGAAGCCAACATCGCAGACTTTGGGAACTTTGCTGCGAATCACACGAGGAAGCTGCCATGTGGAACCATCACTATATCCCCCTACAGTGGAAGAGATGGCGCTGCTAATTAATACACGAAAAGGTATACTCTGAGTGCAGGGGGTGGCTGGGTGACTTGTGGGGTAGATGTGTGAGAGCCAAGACACTAAAGCCGATGCACAGACTCCCGGTGCGAAATTACAAGCTGGGGGAACCGCAGAGTTTCTTGGTCACGTGATCTCTCTGCGGGGTTACCTCATCAGCAGCACCAGACCGAAGACGAATCATTCACGGTAATTCTTGTTTTTCATCAAGGTCTTCATCTTTTGGAGGAGCGTATTCAATCTTCTCACTTCACCTCTTTTCCTGAGACTCCCCAACCCACCACGCCCCATCCTCCAACACCTGGGCTCGCTCACTCTCACACGTCTGCTACAGAAAGTTTTCTAAGCACATCCGGTCCAGCCAAGCTTATCCATTATCACGATTATCTACAAGTCTTGGAGTCCCCATACACAGACCTGTTGGCTAACTCTGCGAGTAATTGATGCGAGGGCATGTCGAGGAAGAACCTCGTGTTGCGTGTGACAAAACCACGAGCATCTTCATCCCTCCCTCTCGTCACCCGTTGGGTACTCCGATCGCCTCTTTCGTCATCGGCTCGCACCAAGGAGTTTAACGACAGATATAAACCGTCTAAGGTGAGTTTACGAGATGGACGTTAGGTGAAGAGCGCAGATTTTTGTCTCGATGTGGAATTTCTGTCTTTTGATGTTAAAAACACGCACATTAGTTAGGCTCGACAGACGACTTGATGACAGTGAGAAGAAGAAGGTGAGAGAAGGAGGTAGTTGCAGTGAGCGAGGGAGGAAGGGATGGAGCCAGTCAGAGGAGTGGAAACAACTCAGGAAGCTTCAAAGAAGAAAATTTTTGGTTTATTTCACACTGAAAGTTATTTATAGTCAGCTTTTACTCATCAGCAATTAGCTCATGTGCTTGCACCTGACGAGTGATTTATTGCTGAATCTCTCCTGTTGGTTCTAAGTTGCTGATGTTTCCACCACAATCACAGCGCAGCTGTTTGATGAAGGGGTATGTTGGAACGGGTGGAGGAGGCGGGAAGGAAAGGTGTGAGTAGTGGAGGACCACTATCGTCCACGACACATCTATGACGTCACGTGGCACGAGCAAGACATCTGAAGTTCTGCTCTGCTGACCAGAATAAAAGGCTGGAAATCCACGATCTTGATAGAAAAGATGCCCCAGAACCAGAAACCAGTACTAACGGACCTGGAAGCAACCGTTGGCAATGAAGACGTCATTGCGGCGATCCACCATCAACAACAGCGCCGATAACATCGTCTTCATCGCCTCGGAGAACTTGTTTATCATCCTCCCTGCTCCCCCACACCTCTGTCTCTCTCTCTTGCCCTCTCCTTGACGCTGTCCGACAAGCAACGGGCTGCCAACCACAGAAATCCGCATTAGCCGGGTAGGGGTGGGAGAGTTGGAGGGAGGACTCACCCGGGAAGCCTGGTTGAGAAGTCGCCAAAAGCTGTTTGCGAGCAGAGAACATCTTAATTCACGGCTGCAGCTGGCAGCTGTAAAGTCTGTGATTCTCTTTCGCTTCTGCGCCGTTTTATTGTTATTATCATTATTATTTTTAAAACAGGGTTGAAAGTGTAAAGTTCAAGGAAGACCGAGTCGACTCGGTTCCTACAGGGGGATGAGTTCTGCTCAGGGTGACGATCGCCATTTGCGGGTTAGAATGCAACTGATGGACAGGAAAGCAATCAACGAAGCCTGCACGGAAATTGGCGGCAAGTAGACGAGTGTGGGAGATGAACGAGGATTTACACTGGCGAGGTGAAGGGAGAGAAAGAATGAAACAAGTTCTGTCATCGAGGAAGGAGCGGCAAGGGGCTCTGCCAAGATCTGCTGACTCTCCACGTGAGGAAGACAACAAAACCGCACCACGTGGGGTTTACAATACTATTGTGACGTCACTGGAGTTCGTTACACTGCGCATGCCATGCACTTGTGACAATAGGTTTATTTTCAGGGTAAATGCTTCCGTGTTCAGAACTGTTTAAACTTAATATTCTTTCCTTCAGTTGTTTTTTATTTTCGTCTCAAGTTACTTGTCAACTACAGCTCCGAAGAGCATCACCGAGCCACGATTTTATAGCTGGAAAAAAAAACTGCAAAGAAATTTAATTTAGTTTAAGAAATAATTCTTTCCCCGACACTAATGCTCGGCTTAAACAGTTCTTTGTTAGATTAATGTTTAATTATGGCAAAAAAAGGTTTCAGTTGAAGATGTTAAGATATAATGAAAAAAGCCATGGCGATGAAGACGACGATGATAATGATGTGATTATATTGGCTCAAGCTAATCTTTCACCAACAATATTTCACTTAATTAAAGAATTTATTTTATTTCACAGACGTAGGGTGCATATGACAAGGTGCATACATGAAAAAGACCTTCTGGAACTCAAGAACACGCTGCAGCCGACACACAACCTTAGTCCAGACAACAAACGACAAATAATGCGCACAAAAATAGCGCTGCATGCATTTCAAGTGCCTGCGAGACTGGTTGCACCTGAGGATGCAGGTACGGCATGGCTCCGCAGGTACAGCAGCCGGAGGAGGGAGGGATGAGAGAAGGTGAGAAGACGCATCTGCTGCTGCGCGCCACTTGGCGGGTGTTTATCCACCCCTCTCACCAGCCGCCACTTTTGCGCGCACCCGCAAGAAGTGCTGATACACCGTCTTAAAGACATCCGACAGACGAACAACTGACGTACATCTAAAAAGAAAAACCCGGATGAACAGAAGTGACAGAGCTTGGCCATAAAACCATCAAAAGAAAACGATACACACAATCAAGACATCAGAAAAGCGATGAGCACGTGACTCAACTCGCCATAAAGACGTCATACTGATGAAGAAGTGAGTCAACATGTCATAAAGACGTCACACTGATGAGCAAGTGACGCAACCCGTCATAAAGACGTCATACTGATGAGCAAGTGACGCAACCCGTCATAAAGACGTCATATCGATGAGCAAGTGACGCAACCCGTCATAAAGACGTCATATCGATGAGCAAGTGACGCAACCCGTCATAAAGACGTCATATCGATGAGCAGAAGAACACAAAGCCCATAAAGACATCAGCTACAGGAACTAGTGACTCGGAAAACGAACGTCAGCCACACCTCACAAGACATCAGAAAGATAAACTACAGACACACACGTCACAGACACATCAAACGACCACACGTCACATATATACATCAAACGACCAGACGTCACAGATACATCAAATGACCACACGTCACAAATACATCAGGCAGATGAACAAGCGATGAACAAAGACACCGAGGGCCGAAGATGACGCGATGCCAGTGACGAACTCTCGCTTCAAGCTGGGGCGGAGACAGGAAGGAGTGAGCGAGGGAAGTGAAGGGATCAGACCTTTAAAAGAGTGTAATGTCTTCAAGGCGCTCCATAAATAACAAAGCTCGCGATATTTTCGTTTTGCACTGCACGCAGGTGAGCGCCGTGGGACGTGAGTCTATACAGTGCACGTGCACTATACGAGGACAGAGTGAAGAGAGTCTTCACACGATAAGAAGGTGGATCAAGCTTTGACGACGATGACGACGATGATGATAAATAATACAAAACGTTAAAAAGGATTTGAATCGCTAGCAGGCATTATACCTGTGGGGTCCTGTGATCGCTTCTTACCTATTCACTATGATTTTTTATCAGTGAATACAACCCTCCTACAAAGCATCCTCCACGTTGAATGCATCGTAAATATCATCGACTAAATCATCTCTGTGCATCATCGTGTGATAAAGAGAAATGCTATTAACGGACAGGTTTCTATAAATGTAGGGGGAGGAATACAGACCAATATATAACACCATTAACCATCCTTTCCATAAAATATTCTCGCGATAGCTGACAAGTTCCACCCTCTTCCCAAAACAGTGATAATGCGCTTGTTTATCTCTCAACCGAGGGCTAGCGGTGCTTCGGATGCTGCAGTTAGTTCCGAGGGTTGGTGCAGGTTACTGCCAGGAACACGCAGTATCAATCGCGGACATATCGATAAATAATTCCATGAGATGGAGTGAAAGAGAGTCTGTCTGCATGCTATCCATGACTAATAATGGCCGGAGCAATAAAGAGAGGTGTGAAATGAGGATGGGGGAGTGTATATGTGGTCCCGAGAGTGAAGCTCGTGAAAGCGAGCGAATGAGAGGAGTAGGGTGAGAGAGTGGGTGGGAGAAAAGAGTGACAGAAAAGTAGAAGAACAAATAGGGTGGGAGAAAGCTTTTTTTAAAGTTTTTGTATTCATAGTACAATTTCTCACTAAGGACAAGGTTAAGATTATTTGCGAGAGTGCAAGCATGTATGCACGCGCCCACACAGACACACACCTGCGTTTGTATACATGTATATGCTTGAGAAGTTATGTTTGCTGTTGTTATTGAGAACGATTTATGACCACCTCGCCTGTTTGATGTTCCAGTAAATAATCCGTCCTGTTAATAAGTCACTCTCCTCAAACTCTCTTACCTAAACAATCCGTTACTAAGTCCTCCTCCCGTTAGACGTTACTTACAACAAACAATCCGCTCGGTCTGTCAATAAGTCCCTCTCCTGTTTGTTACAGCAAACAATGTGTCCACCCCGTTAATAAGTCACCGTGCTGTTTGACTGTTGCAGCAAACAATCTGTCCGACTCTCTGACACATACCTGACTTCTCGCGAGTCGGCAGCACGCAGGCCGGTGACGTCACGACCTCGCGAGATAACGCGCGATGCTGGGAGAGGAGAGCAGCAGAAGCTGGCATGGCGCCCGGGCCAAACTATGCCGGCATCTGTTGCTGATCAGGTTCATGGGGTTTGAGTGCATTCAAGCAGAAAAATGGAAAACGGCGCACGCGAATCCGATTTGCTGAGGCAGAGCCCCCCAACTTCCCTCACTTCCCCCCATCCATACTTCCTCCTCTTCACCCCAACCTCCACCCTCCCACCCTACCCCAAAGTCATTCTCGAAATGATGCGAGTCAACATAGCCGTACCACAGCTGGTATTGTCTGTGTACCCGAAGAATCCCGGTTTCTTACCCCTCCTACCCGCAAGTTTCTGAAAAAAAAAAGCCCCAGTCATGTCCAACGCAGACAAAATAATCTTTTGTACGTGCCAAAGGTTAAACAAGAATTTCTGTAACCTCTGGGTCATGGCGAAGATCACCTCCAATTTCTCATCTCTGTCTTCACTTTTCAAACCCTCTAAAAGTTGGTGTACCCTGTTTAACACATGTGTCAGCTTGGGTAGGTAGGAAAGGGGTGGTGTGAAGTAAACTGCGGTACACGGGTATCGAACCTGCAAGACTTTCCGCCTAGGACTACAGTGCTCTAACCGCTCTTCCATCCGCTTCTCTGAAGTGGAGGTGAACGGAGGGCCGAGGATATTTCTGCGTCACCATCATCCTCTGATCAGCCAAGTGTTCACGATAAAGACTGAACAGTCATATATGGTTATTCAAATACAAAGAAAAATGCCGAACCTAGTTTACTGAAGTTTTCCACTTCCTTACCTTCCTCTCTCTCTCTACACACAGTGTAAGTGTGTGAGTATATTTTTAATCTAATTTAGCTTACACAGACGTCCGCAAAAACACCGCACTCGAAAAAACGATGGAAAGATTAAGGAATGTGGGCGCCACTTCATTCACAATCTCAAAGGAAACACCTGTGATACGGAAATAACTCACTCAACCTTTTTTTCCCCCGTCAACACCGACGAACACAGACTTATTATTCCAATGAAGTTCAACTCCAGCACTCTGCACCACAGTTACTCCCCCTTCCCCTATATCTTTATTACAATTACGGTGGTCGGTGCCTAAAAAAACCCAAAAAATAAATTTTTTTGAACTGCCAAACTTCTGGTAATTAAATTTATCGCAGTCATTACCCGAGAGTTACAAAAGAAGTGAGTTTGGAAAAAAATCTTGGTAAGAAAAGTGGCTTGTCAGCACTTACAAATCTCTCCTGTGGAAGAAAGCAGACAAAGTGCATGGAGGTTAAAAATATCGTAAATCAGAAATACATTTTGTACACATAAACTACTGAACATCAAGGGTGAGCTTAGCGGCCGTTATTCTCTGAACACTTAGCCCACAGCTGGGTACAATCATCTCACACACAGTCTATTCTTTAACACTTTGTTAAATATCTCGTGCGATTTATTGTATACGGTAATGACAAATTTAGACTGTTATCAACGGTTTTTCTTTTTTCTGAAAGTAGCACTTTCACACCATCGTTTAGTAAAACTATTGTAGGGACCGTGTGTATGTGTGTGTGTGTGCGCGCGCGTTATTCCCAGTCTCTGTACGACGCCAATTGTTTGTCAAGCTGATCGTCGGCAGACTACTCCTGGTGAAATTGTTACCTCCCCTCCCATCGTCCAAAACCCCAATTTCCGAAATAAATCAACCAGTTGTAATTCTCCACCTTTGGTTTATGAACCTGTCAAATTTTCTCCTTCACTAACATCCTTCACAGAGACAGAGAGATCGTGATTGTATGTCTGTAGGTTGTTCGCGTGCTAGGGGCAGGCAGCCCACAACCAGAGAGAGAGAGAACAAAAAAAAATTGAAAAAAAAAGAGAAACTATTACTTGTTCCTGGAAGAAAAGCAAGAATGTATAAAGACATCAAGCAAGGAGAGAAGAAAAACGAAATAACGAGATGAGGATATAAAGGACGAATAAAATAAACTAGTTCAGGCCGGCCCCAGTCCCATTATTGTGTGAGTAAATCATAAGCACGCGCAGGGCCTCATAGGGTCTGTAAGCAAAGGTAAGTATACCGTGCGATCAACAACTCGTGGCACGTGGCGGCAACGTGGGAACTCGCTCAGGTAAGCGCGTGTGAGTGGCGCTAGTCTCGTGTAGTCTCGTGCAGTCTCGTGCAGCCACAGCTAAGGTCAGCAGCTGCCAGCGCCACCTACAACACCAGTTGCGCACAGAGTGCATCCACAGTTTTCTTTCTAAGCAAAGAGTAGCGGCAAGCATGCAACCTAATGGCAGATGGGTAATTTATATTTTTTAAGGTAAAGAAAATATTAGGAAAAAATCTCGTTCTCGAGAGTTTATCTTCAAGAGAGAGAGAGAGGGAGAGAGAAAAAAAAAAGAAAGAATAAAGGAGACGAAAGAAGGGAAAAAAGGGAATTCATCTTAATTCACAGAATAAACCCTTCAAAACATTTTATACTCCCATTAATGACAGACCGGTTATATTTAACTATTATCGCTATTTGTATTGCCAGAATTTTTATGACACTCCCACCATGTTTAGAAATCTCCACTTAACTTACTTTCTATATCTCATGTCTACTGCAGTTTTTATATCAAGTCTGCTGCTCTCTACATTATGTGTGGAGTACAGACAGCTACACCAATTCAGTTTTATATGTTTTGATGTACACAACCAGTCTAAGGACTACAACAGGGCAACAGGGTGAGCTCCATGGACTTTTGAAGTGAAGAGTTATCCATTTCTCGGTTATACGTTGCTCTTTACAATTCTTTATACCTGTAGTAAGGCAGGATGGGGGAGCTGAAGAAGGGGAGAAGTAAGGAAGGTTAAAAAGAAAGGAGGAAATAAAAGTTGTGAAGGGAAAAAACGCCATATAAAAAAGTAACAAACGACGGGTGTTTTTCCACGAAGTTGCAGCCATGTATCAGAATTACTGCCCGGAAGATTGATACAAATGAGAGGACAGACAAAACGCGACACTTTGGCAAGAAAAGAAGAACGAAGGCAGGTGTTAATAAGATGCATAGCAGCAATCCTCACAGTCCTCCTCTGTCTACAGGAGGACGATGCCACTGGTATGTCGCTAACGACTCGGGCAAGAAGACAACTCCAACCTGGGCGTCCCATGATGACAACAAACTCTCGATGACATTCGATATGCACGGATTCACGATCGTTGTGTGAAGGGGCTACAGCGCACAAACCCACAATCACTTAACTCTACAACATCTTCATCATCACTAGGAACCGCCACACTACGGGTCTCCTCGTAGAATCGAAGTTGAGGAGACTGCTGATTATCTTCCGGTAACGAGAGTTATTCTTCTTACCTCGATGTCTGGACCTAAGACGATAGCCATGAACCTCCGAGGTTCTTGTTACATACGATCTGAAACTACGAACCCAGAAAACTTTCTTGCCCTCGACGAACGGTGTAAAGGATGTGGTATAAGTCCTGTGTTACTTGCTAACCTGAGAAACGCCAAACCTACCACCGAGGCATCAGTAACAGTATCAAAATCACCTTTGAAGTACCAGTCCTCAATTCCATACAGTTTGCAGCTACCTCTAAATAATCAGCGACAGAAAAAACAATCTATCCTTCCTCCCTCTTTAGCAAAACGCAAGAAAGGAGGGAAAACTATAATGAAAGAAAGTCAAATGTTCCAGCTGGACAAACACCATCATGTTAACAATTTTCCACACTTTACTCTCGGGTATAGCCTCGTCCCGACCCATTAACCCAACATGCACTCTGCCATAAAGTTTCTAAAAAGTAGGAAAATGAAAAAAAAAAAAGCTTCTTTGATAAATGAAGTGTTCTCTCCGTCTTGGCGCATAGTTGTCGAGCACGTGATTTTACTCTTCTTGTCACTCATCTCTTTCACTCTTGGATCTTATTTTATGGAGAGAAGATCTGCGGCTGTTTATTCCACTTTTTAAAAATTTTTTTATGTGTTTGTTGTTTTTTTTCCCCACTATGTCAAGTGCGCCTGCGCGAGAATCGTGAGAACTTGGCCTGGGACGCGTTTGATAAGAGTTTGTTTAAAGCGCGTGAGAGACAGGCAGGCGTTCAAACAGCTCGACAGGCGTTCAACAAGAGTTCTTTGTAGACTAGGTACGAGTTTTGACTAATGAACGAAGGACTGTCTCTTGGGGGTTGAGTTTTAATCTGTCATGAACATCCTGCTTTGTTACCAAGGAGATAGAAAGGGCATTGTAGTCTAGAAAGAAAGATGGAACACCGCGCTTTGTCCACCGAACACCATCATCAGCTCGATGTAATACTATTACTACACATCATCATTATCATCCGTTACACGGTCCATTTATCCGCTGGGCAGTGAGCTTAATGAGTGAACAAAAAAAGAAGAAAAAAAAATAAAGAAAATATTTTGTAAAAATGTGGAGAGGGAGCGGAAAGAAATGGACGCGGGATGGCGGGAAAAGGAGACAGCTGTTGTTTTTCAATAAATCTTTCATAGTTGTGAAATATGAAACCGCCAAGCTTCGTTAATCGTTTTATGGAAATACATCTTCTAAAGGGTTTAAGTGGGTGGAGGAGGGACGGTTGATGGTGTGGTGGTGAGCTGGTGAAGTGGCGTTTGTGGGAGGCGGATGCTGCTAACGGACTCAGAGCCTCCATTGTTCATTGCAAACCTCCTTTATTAAACCCTCTCTTTCTCTCGCTGTCTAGTCTTCTCTTTTAATGCAGGATTCAGCTAGCGGGCCTATTGGTTGGCGTGGAAGGAGGTCAAACGGGGGATCACTCGCTGCGACGGACAGACGCCGTAAGAGTTGTCCCGCCTTGCAGCAGACGGATGCACTGACCAGACGCAGGCTGACCACAGACAGCCACGTGACTCCTCGGCTGCTATCTCTCTCCCTCCTGCTCTCCATCAACTCCTCCCTACCTCACCCTCACTCGAATTGCTAAATTCGCCTGCTTATTTCCTCACCCTGCTTATCTCCCTTCGCTGGTTAGTGACGAGAGGCATACGTTGTGATAATTTCCCTTTATCGCGCAGGCGATGAACAACCAGTCACTATTTTCTCCTGCTAAGAGGGGATAAAAAAGAGAGAATGATCATGGCTGCTTGTTTTCGATGTAGGGAGGGAAAAAAACCGTGTAAAAACAATAACAACAGCAGGCTGTTACGTTACCAATATAGTAACGTTTTCTTGTTACGTAACCAAAGAACTAAGTGTTCCATTATCTTGGCAACACAAATGGAGCGATCAGTCAAAAGAGGAATAAATCAGAGACGTCTTATGAGACGATAGCAGTGAGAATAATGATTTAAAAAAAAAACAGGTGAAGAAAAGTGTATTTTTAGACACAAGCGCAGACGAATTCTCCACGTGACATGGCGGTTTTTTCACGTGATCTATTGCAATATTCCTCTAATGCTGACGCTTAGCGGGAAATGAAGCCCCAGAATTGTGTCTACCCTCACGGAAGACAAAAGAATAAACAAAAAAGATAAACAAATGAGACGAGTTAATTGAAAAAAAAGAAGACGCTACCTGTCCGTTACCATCCAGAGGTTCAGTCATCACGTGACTCGGTCCGAAAGCAGAAACGAGTCGTGTAACGCGGTGCCTTGCACGTTCCTCGGCAGGAACGCTGGACCAGGAGGCATGCAAACACCAGAGTGCAGCCTCCTCCACAGGAATGCCGGGAAAAAAAAACCTGCCGAGGTCTGGAAGCTATTGCACGCAGTGTGAAATTTATTCTTCCATCGGCAGGTACTGCATGCATCAGTCGCTTCCAACGGCCAACCTTCCTCCGGCACCAACCCCCGACACGTTCTACCAAACTCCTCCTTACCTCTCATACACATCTTGATATATATTCTATGTACATTAAATCATCCAAACTGTATTTCAATTTGTCTCATCTTCTACTAACACACAAGCGCGCGCATACACACACACGAACGCACAGGTACACAAGGTTAGTGGGGTCGGGAGGAAAAGATAAGTACATCAGACAGAAGGGGCCAGGACGGTTAAACAACAAAGTCAATCTTGCTTATTGTGCATCAGTAAGCTCCTTGGAACGCGCGGTTGTGAGCCGAGGATGTAACGAGAGCCAGGATGAACAAGCTCTGTCGTCTGCTAGCACACGTCGACTAATCGTGCTGAAACATTATCCGCCACACAGATGCTACACGCTCCATCCTTCCTCGACTCCACCCCTCCAAAAAAGGATTTCTTTCCGTCACTCCTTGTATTCTCTCTCTCTTCGTCCTTTTCTCTCTCAAGAAAAGTGAAAGAAGGCAAGGTGCCAAATAAACAGAGCATGCGATACTTTATCTTTACACAGAGGCGCAAGCACACACACAAACACACTGAGAGAAAATAAAATGGATACTGCTGTTGGATGTCAGCCAGGCGGTATAATAATATTAAATTCTGCAAGCTCGTGTTTCTTCACCATCACCGGTTAGTATTTAAAATGTGTATTTGTGTTGGTGTGTGTGTGGTGGTGTTTGAGGGAGTGGAAACAATCAAGCTTGTTTACTCCATTTGAAGTAAAATCACGCTGTTAAATTATTTTTTTTTTTTTGAAAGAGAAGGAATTGTGTAACATTTCATATCTGCTGCTTTTAAATATGTTTTAGAAAAAAGGGGTGAGGGAAGAAAGAGAAATGAGAGAGAAAGAACGACAGGAGAGCGTGTGCAAGGAAAAACAAAATTCAGACGAGAGAATGCATTTGCGCATAAATCAGTCTGCAGAATGAGTGAAAATATATTTTATGAATATGGTTTCTCTTTACTGCGATATCACATTTAAAATCGGATGCAGAAAGCATTTGGAATGAAGTATTCTGAATGAATTATTTATTTACGCGATGCCATATTTAGAAACTGTTAGACCCACGCCCATCCCTGCAACTAAACAGGGACTGAAAAATCTTGGAACTTTGGATAGTCGTGCATGAACCCACAAGCTGGAATAACCTGGACCAGATCTTTAGATCATCAAGCATCAAACACAGAAAGGAAAAGGAGATAAATGTAGTTCTTACATTTTAAACTTATTGGGAAAAGAGGGACGTGCGTTGCGGCATGCGGGTGTTGAACCCACTAGTGTGAACGGCTTCGGGTTTGAGCATCGTTGTCATAAGCTCTTCTAGGCTGTTCGCTCCCTCCCTCCTCTCCAGCATGATGCCAAGCTCCCTCTCCCCAGGCTCTGACAGGGACTGACGCCATATTATCATGGAGCACTTTGCAGGCTAATGTATATAAAAACAAACCCCGCTTTACCGTCAGATTATACGGCGACAGGGGTTACTTAACCCCCGTGTTGCATCGGACAGTGCATCGAAAAGCTTTTGGATAGACAGACAGTCGAGAGATAGTGACTGTATTACAAATGTGGTGATGGCAGGGAGCTGCAACACTTCATCTTCGCTGGCTCTCACGGAGGACAAAGTGATCGTGTTTCGCTAAAATGGATGCGAGACTGATGACCCTCCCGCACAACAACCAACCGTCACGTCCTCGTGTCCTCGACGACAGCGTGAAGGTGAGAAGGGGGAGTGAGGGAAAGGAGGGGAGGGGGAGTCGGGTCGGTTTAAAAAAAAAGGGGGGGGGACGCGCGGGTGGATTTAACAGTCAGTCAGTACTCAGTCAGTATCCTGCTGTCTTGGAAAAGTATGCACAGAGTTAATGAACTCTGACCGACTTCTCGCTGGGGGCTGTGGGAAGGTTGACCTAGATCTTGCCCCCAAAATTAGGGCAGCCACATGTTTTGTTTTGCAGGCTATCTTTTTCTCTCACCTTTGGCTGTGCGCAACCCTGTCAGCGAGAGACAAACAACAGGCACCGCAAGCTCACAGAGGCACAGGCGCACCGAGAACATACATTTACACTTACATGTACATCCTCGACGTCACGTGCGGCCCCAAGTCGCGAGCTCGGCTCATAAAACACTCGTTGTCGTGTTCGGACCATACAGTCAACTCGTGAGACACGACAGAACAGTTGTAGACCTACACCCAGGCCCTTTAGTGCCCACCCCTGAATCCTGATCCAAATCTTTCAAACACCTCCATTCACTGCCAGGTTTCCGACTTTGGGTACACGAGTGTCAGAGAGAATTTTAATTGCTCTTGCAATGGATGCTAGCAGTTATGGGAGGTCGTGAATTCCTCAAGAGCTACAAGCACTGCTACATTAGAGCAGAGGAAGATCACACTACTATCTGTGAATGGTGGAGCAGGACATATTCACAGACCAGGGAGATAACGGTTCGTTGCGGTGGTTTCTATGTCAGGCAGCTTGTTACATCTTCCTTAACTCCAGCCTCAGTTTTGTGATAATAGTTGTGCGAAAAAAGCCATTTATTCCTTCTCCAAGACCCACTCTCCAATATCGGATCACTCTCCGTCTGAACTTATCAAAAAGGACACGGTCCGAGACAACATCTACACACCATGGTGCTGGACCGAGCATCATTCTGCTTTTCTAACTAACCTTCCTGACAACGGATCCAAGCCACAAAGCTACACAGAAGCCATTCAAAATGGAACTTCCAACTCTCAGACCACCAAACTCGTGTCCATGACAGAAGTTGGGTCTCGCCACACATCGCAGACATCTCATGTCACTCTGGCCTTGAATCCCACTTCCTCTTCCCTCTGACCTCTACACTCCCCGACCTGCACGTGCAACTGTCACTGAACTCGTGACCGACAATCTTGTCTTCTCGTTTCTCTTAGCATGGCGCAGGAGGCTGCAACACCTTCATCCTCCCTTGATCTAATACAGACAGACAGAGAATAAATACCTGAAAGTGGCAACTGTCGTTCTTCTCCGTCAGCATCTGGACTGAGGAACGAGAAAGCCAGCCATTGCATGGCATCGACGGCGACTCTGAAATGTGTGGGCAACAATGTCTAGTTTCTAGTTAATGTTGCAGTGTACAAAAGTGAGTGAGAGAGAGCAAGAGGGAAAGAGAAATAATGTGTATGTAGGTGCATATATGTGGAGAAATATAAGCGAAATTACATTCTTTTCTCCTGCTTTCCCTGCAACAAAAACGACCGATGAACCCAAACCACGGGCACGGGGGCGAAACCTGCAACATTGTGATGCCACAGCCTGAACCCTCCCTCAAGCCCCTGCATGTCAAAATTCCATCCTTTGCAGACTGCACATGATGTATGCACTCTCGGGACTGTTTGACCGGGCTCCGTTTAACGGCCGCCACCTCTACAGAAGCAGGGAGCTTTAAGCCCCCCCGGGCATGTCCTAGGTAATTACGAAAAAACTGACTAAAAATTTATTTTTCTTCTCGCCCAGGACCGAGAGTCCGATGATCTCGCCAAGCGGTTTCCATGCCGTGGAGAGTCTGGTTGCTCCATCAGGCGCCAGCGCTGCACATGCAACTGTTGCGACTTGTTGTTGATAATTTCGCTGGTAATGATTAAGACACGCGTCCCCAGGAACTGGTGCCGGAGATCACAGGAGCACCAGACTGACCCTCGATCTCTGCCAAGAAGATGTGTTAATAGATCCCCGTTATTTACAGTTACACGAGGGTGCCGAGGGTGCTGAGGGTGCCGAGGGTGCTGAGGGTGCTCAAACAGAAGACGCAACCTTCAGCAGGGTGGGACTATGTTTAGAACCCACGTGTAGCAGACCCTGATCTTAAAAATATTAAA
The DNA here is from genome assembly GCA_004794325.1 of Pomacea maculata. NCBI lineage: Eukaryota > Metazoa > Mollusca > Gastropoda > Architaenioglossa > Ampullariidae > Pomacea > Pomacea maculata. The sequence goes on from SRHC01002719.1 coordinate 180,999, forward strand.
CGACTTCGCCAATGTTCTTGTGCACCAGACTTGTCCAAGGAGGGTCTTCTCTTATTCCTCCATCTTCACTTACTCTTCAAACTAATGTGACCTGTGCAAGTTCTTCACACCTTCAAACACATCTAAATCATTTCACACACAAAAACTTTACCTGTGGGTGGTTTGGACTCAGCCACCCTGATAAGCGCCTTTCAAGTTTTCGCCAAATCACAAAGTTGATTAAGTTTGGGCATCAGATCCTTCTTTTCTTCTGTCCTTGTTTTTTTCTGTTTTAAATTTAATTTTCGTGTATTTTTTTTTATTTTCTTCATTATCTAATTGTTTGTTTTATTTGTTTTCTTTTCCAGAGTGAAGCTAGCTAGTTAGCCCTCACATCTGTTAGACCTCTTGTTACAGATTACTTATTCTCAAAATAACTGCAAAGGTCAAGAAGAATTTTTTTTAATAAGGATTTCATCTCATGATGACTTGCCTTTGGATATCAAGTCCTACAAGCCCCAGGTGTGTGTTATAATGCTAAACATTATGTTTGGTAAACAATAAATGAGATGAAATATACAAGAATAAATTCATGTTGTTTTTCAGCGAGACAACCACGATGAGTTGGAGGGAGTGGAGAGAGGGAGGAGTTTCACACCGTGCCAGCAACTAAAGCTGTATCATGGCAAAGCAACAGGTCCTGTAAACAAATGTCATATGCAGAGAAACAACGGCGTGCCTGAGACGAGATCTGAACCCAGGACATCCAATCCTTACTGATTTCGTGACAACCGCTAACCGTTGCAACACCGGACCACCCATACGAAGACAAGGATGACCAACACGACGACAATGAAAAAGACGAGTAAAAACAATTTTTAAAAATGTGTACGAAGACTAAGAAGTAGATAGAAAATGAAAAAAAGGAAATTTCAGAAAAGTGAAAAGAGTAAGAAAAAGTCTAAGAGTAAGAATAAAAATAAGAAGAATAACAAATATTGTAATAAGTGTAAGAAGAGTATGAAGAAAAATAAAAACATCAAAAAGGAAGAAAAATAAAGATGTAAGAAGAAAGGTAAAAATAAGAATAAAACGCAACCTAAAAAGAAAAAAAATGAAGCGAAAGAAAACAAAGTGAAAAGATAAGTAAGAAGAATCTCCTTCCCAAAGGGCGCATTCACAGAAGCAGATTGTGTTCACACTCCAGGCCGGCAGCGAGTATAAACACCGACACATTATCAAGACCTTCGCCACATCTGCAATCATCGTGATGAAAATGTTAACACCTAGCCTGGAAATGGCGAGTGAACTAGTGATAGACAGATACAGCCACAGGCCTTCTGGCCCGGGGAGGTTCCCAGCCCCTCCTCACACACTTCTCGCGCTCCCGAGAAATTATCTTTTACAAAGAATGGGTGAGTAGTGAGGTGAACTGAGTGACGAGTATCAATTCAATGATAGAATAATAATTATACTCATCATCATCATCATCATCATCATTGTCATCAATAATCATCATCACCATCATCATAAAGTGAACGTGTATGTGCATGCATAAATTCGTCCGAGGAAGGAGTGAGGTGTGTGCGCGCGCGTGTGGTTGAAAGTACGTTGCAGAAGTACGAACGAATTTTTTTTCTATTTTTTTTCTATAGACAATATTCACTCTGAAGTTCTGCAATCTTACTTCTTTCTCTCTAGTGTCGGCTTTAAAACTACAGATGTCTCTCACCACAAGAGAGAAAACAGATGTACACCAGATTCTTTCACGACCAATTGAAAACATATGTACCTACTGCGTGTCTCCTACAACCTTCCCTCTCTCCCTCCTTCAATCTTTCTACAAGCTTCTCTCACTTCCAAACACGCTAGCAGACACAAATACTATAATAATAAAATGCAAGAAAACTGAAAAAAACACCCCATCAACAGGGGCGTGTAATTTCAGCTGTTGTAATGGAATCAAGGGTCTGGCACGACTTCTTCTTATGATAGCAAAGGTGCACGCGCCTTCATCCTGCATCACTGCGCATGCGCATTGCTCGCAGCGGTTTGTGGGACTGTGGAGGAACAGTCGCCATAAGTAATTTAGATATCCACTTCTTTCAGGACAGTTCCCGTCGTTAAAGGGGTTGGATGTGGGACAGGGGGGAGCGGAATCCTACTGGAACTTATTACAGCAGAATATTGGATGTTTCAATTATCCAAAAAAATGTAGCATACGTGTGTGTGTGTGAGAGAGAGAGAAGTAAATACCAGAGAGAGGGGGGCATACAAGGGAGGAAACCCAGTCTACGTGTGTGCGGATACATCAAACCTCAAGCCTATTTTATTAACGGGCAAATGGCATCAGGGACTGCAGGGATGCCCTGTCCATTCTTCTTCCACTTCCTTTCAATGCCCAGAATCCTTCATCAGCCAATCTTGTCTTCTTCCGCGGGCATCCAGGCTTGTTACGGGGTCCGTAAAGAAAATCGTAAACACGTTTCGCTTCTGTCTTGTGGCCGCTTCTCTCATCCGCCAAGTGCTCCATTAAGGGCCAGACTGCCTTGCCCTTCGCCAAGGGGCCGAAATGGAAAAGCATTAGAGCGTTTTCTCCACCATTCCTTTCCAGTCTTTCGTCGACTGCTTGTGACAAGAGCGCCCTCTACACAACGCGGTGGTGGTAGGGTCCGTTTTGGTGGCGGTGGCGGTGTTGGTGGTGGTCGCAAAAGGTGGTAAGCGTATTCTGCCAATGAACATGCATCAAGAGTTTTAAGATAAGGCTTCGCCTTTTAAATTCGCCGCCAGACCACTTCCCGTAAACGCTGAGACACTTGTAGCCTCGCCACCATCTTCTAACTCCCCACCACCACCACCACCACCACCTCCACCACCACGTGGCCATTACCCAGCTTCATCGTTGAGAATTCCACTTTTCTGGTCGCAAAGGCAGCTTAATGGTGAGTCGGCCGGACGTGCGCCATGCTCTGGCGTTGAAGAACGTGGACAAGTATGCGCATGCGCTTGGAAGCGAAATTGGTGAAGAGCCGTCAACTGGCACTAAGCAAACTCCAGGCAGCCCAAGGGATCCACAAAACGGAAAGGCTTTTTCTGAAGTCTGTCTTCAGCTACTTTTCTTGCAGCCCCGCTTCAATCTACCCATCACCTCCCTCACCCTAAAACAACAACCACCCGTTCTGCTGTCCTTCCACCTACTGGTATACACACCCGCCAATACTCCACGTGTCACATCTACCTTTACTTGACTCTGTCATATATGTATGTCCAGTCTCCCATACCAGGCGAAATATTTAAAAATAACATTATTAAATAAAAAAACCTTTGCTCGGTTCCTGTTCATCAAACCAGAATGACAAGCAAAATATTAAATAGCTCATATTGTAACCAGATAATGATTCTAATATTTATTATTCAGATTATTGGTATAAAAAAAACCTGGAATGACTTCAAAAAAGCCATCTCAACAATGATCTCGACAGATCCACTCCATCTCGCTGAAAGCTCGTTTGGCATCTCGTATGACGACAGTGACCGAGATACCCGACACAAACTTCCGCTTCCTACAAGAAAACTCAACAAAGGGAAAAAGGTTTGTCCAGTACACTAAGCTTATTTTTTTATCGCCCTCAGACAGGGGTCTGAAAATAACTCCATCACTCACTCACTGCCGCGTAGTCTCGACACCAGGACGGTTTACAACGGCCTGCGACAAACGCGGCAGGCGGCTCCGATGATCTTTCATATGATGATGATGTTTATCGCCGACGACAAAGAAACACAGCTGTTGAGAGTCGTAGTAAATCCGAACTAATTTGCTTCGACTGGCGAACAAACTGCAGCAACCACGCGACGGCGAGATCTGGGCAAGCCATCGCACCCCGACCCACCCGGCACCGCCAGCAGCGGGTGGCGGTCGGCACGAGGATGCGTGTGTGCGTGGGAGGGGAGGAGGAGAGGAGGGTGAACACCGATTCTTGCATCTTTCTGCGTTGCAGGCAGACTGAAACATTGTCGATCGAAGCCTCTGATAATTTTGGAGAAAGCGAAAGAAAAAAATGGGTGGAAGTTTGGAGCAAATTTGTATTGCATCATGGGAATAAAAATGTGCAAGTGTTGCTGTCCTGTTATCAGGCTAGCGTGCAGGAAGAGGTTTTTGATCATTTATAAAAGTCTTTGTCGGCATTAGAAAACAGTGTGTGGACAAGATGAGCTCCTGCATGCAATGAAAAGACAAAGCCATTCCTCCAATATTTTGACCCCGCATAGTTTATTTATTTTGTGTTTGCTTGTTGTGGTGGTGGTGGTGGTGTGAGGGTGGGTCGGAGGACGGACTTTCAAGAAACCAGTTCCCTGTGAGTGGCAATCCCAACAAAAAGTCCAAATGCATACAATTTCTCTAGTGAATTCTTACAGGGATAAAAAGATACTGTAAGCAAGTGTGTTAACAAAATGGCCTCTTGTGCCATTGAAAACAAAACCCAACCAAGCAGTTGCAGCGCTCAGTGACATCTCCCTTTTCTGACATAACCATAATCACATGTAACTTCTGATGGGCTAACCCCCGAAGCAGCAGTCTAGACGAAGGCCTAACCCTTTTAGCTCTATTAACCCCCAACTCCCCTTTCCCCTCCCTCAACGCCCTCGAGAAGGGAGACAATTCTTCTGAAGTCAAAATAAAGTAACTCTTTTATTATAAAAATGGTGGTTGTAGTATGCCTGCGGGCACAAGTCTTCACACCACCGAGATATTTACGGAGTAATTTATCACATTTATGGCCTCACAGAATGTGTTTACGCCATCTTCCTGTCTGTAGGTTCATCTGTGACTCCATTCCTATGCTCAGTCCATCGTCTCTTTCCTTATTTTATCTGTCTTCCTGCTGCGAAAACCTTTCTCTGGGTCGCTTACAATGAGATGAAGATGGACAGGGTTGCTACAAGGTCCTCCTGGCCCACTTCCTACTCTTACATAGTAAGTATTAACTATCATAAACATTTTAATCATAATTATCATTGCCATTATCGCCAGGTGAACCAAAGTCTCAAAATTTGATAAATAACAATAAAAGTCCAGCTGCTTTACCCGTTTCTGGTTTTATGGCTGAAAGGACTTTGTATCCACCCGGTTCTTGAAGTTCCCACAGGAAAAGACAACCACAGCCCAGAAGGTTGGCAAGCCAGCTAACCTCGCGCGCTCTCGTTCTCGTTCGCACATGCAGCAACGCTCCAACTGTCTTCAAGTGAGTGAAGCAAACAATAAACAAACACACTAACAGCCACAGTGCTGAGGTGAACACAAATTCCTCCAGACCTCGGCGCTCGTATTTTGGGCTTTCCAGACACAGCGCATGTCAAAATGGATGCAGGAGGTCAGAGAAAAGGTGAATGAACTAACCTTTCTTATCCTGGCGTGTGTGGGACTTGGCACTCGGGTGGTTTGGAGGAGAGGTCTGCCGCAGTCTCAGCACTTAACCCTTTCTCTGACACGCGGTGCACCGCTGTCGCTGAAGCCGCGAATGTAACGTCACGTGTGCGTCACCTTAACGGCTCTGTCTTCAATCTGAAATAAATAAACAACAGAGCAGGGTATTAGAGAAACTGTACAGCGTGTACGATGACTTCCAAAAGAAAAGAAGTTTTAAAATAGAATTTTATTTGACTATTCATTTTATCAGTCTCTCTTTTATTAACCCTTCACACACTCACGTGGGAGCAACACGGAATTTTTATTGTAGACGAATGAAATTATCGCGTTGAGATGTTAAACCTCTAATGTGGAAAAAAGGCAGTTAAATAAACAAATCAATCAGTTAAATAAACAAATTAATCTGTTAAATAAATCAATCAGTTAAATGAACAAACCAATCATATATATAATTATATATAAGCACACTCACACACAAGCACTGAGACAAGCTCGGAAGGTGGCGTTCGGTAAACAAGCAACTAAACCATTATTGACAAATAAATTTGACTTTTTAGAAAAGCCAGCATAGGCACAAATATTAACGGGTGTGTGTGTGACAGTCCGTCATAAAGCCTTTTTCATCACAAAATACATGTGAATCTGAAAAAAACCCAGCGGCCTATGACCCGTGAGGTTCCAACACCTTCGCTTAATATCTACATGAGCAAACCACCCTCAAGTCAGCCATGGGTCGTATGAAGACCCAAACACCCAGGTTCACACCTGTTTCCAGTTGCAGGACTTGGCAAGGGTTCCCTCCTTAGGTAACCATGAGGGAACGTTCCCTTCGCGTCGTGACTATGGGGGAAAGTTGGTGAATGTCTAAGTGTGGTTCTTATGGTGCATATCAACACATACAGCTGCGAGGACGAGAAAGAAAAAAAAAAACCAAAACAAAACAGCATTAACAATCCTTTGTCTCCATGGTAACAGAAAAAAAAGAGTGTACGAGTTCCACAAGCCGCAACAATGCCCGTCCCAGCATGCTTCAGTGGGTCAAGCAGCCAACTCGCCCCGGACTGTCCACATTCCGACATTTCTTTCTTGACAAACTCTCGCGGTTATATCACAGGAATGATGCCACTCGCATATATTTTTTATGAAAGAATGATAGTTTTTGTTTGTGTGTGTGTGTGCGCGTGCGTTTTGTCTACCTTAGTGATGCCTGATGCTAGTTAATGCGCCACAGACGACGGACAGCGCGGTCTCAATAGAATCATGATCGGCACCGACCTTTGACCTTTTTCCAATCAAAACCTAGTGTTCCGAGTGTGTCTGGGTGGGGATGGAAGGAGAGGGGTAGAACAGAGTCATCTGGGTTTGGGGGAAACAGAGGAAAAGAATGCCTGTGTCCTTCACCTGCCAGTGATTGTAAGCCGAGGTCAGCACGTCCATGCGTGTTCCACGTTTTGAGGTCGGCCCCAGCCTCCATCCCGGTTAAAACGGAAGTACGCGGGCGTGGCTTGAGAGAGTTGGAGGGTTATGTACAATATAAAGAGGTAAACAGACGCACACGTTACACACGTATGTGGTTTCTGGGGAAAAAGGTTTTATATCCGTCGCCGAGATTATGGCGAGAGAAAGGAAGAAGATAAAAAGGTTTCTCAACTGACATATCTATATGGAAGTCGATTTTAACTGCTTTTCTTCATAATAAGATTATGTCTACAGCAGTTCAGCTACGTTGTTTAACTGATGAATAATGACTTTCAGGAGACAATGTTGTGGGAGCTAAGCTCTTGTATCAATCAATCTTCTTTCCCTCCCTCTCTCCTTTCAGCAAACATGTTTTTCTACTGCTCAGCTCTTGTATCAGTCAATCTTCTTTCCCTCCATCTCTCCTTTCAACAAACAAACTTTTTTTTTCTACTGCTCGCCAAGCTGCGATTGACAGCCATACAATTTATTCACGATGTGGGAGGAAAGTAGGGAAAGAGAGTGGTGTGTCTCTGGGCCACGTGACTACAATACATCTAACAGCCCACACCCACTTTACCACTTCATCACTCAATCATGCCATTTTTTTTTTTTTTTTGAGTAACCGTCTTGGAAAATGAAACTGTTTCATTGTGTTTTCAGCAAACCGAGTAAGTTAACTGCTGGGCGGCATCATGAAGCGAGGGGTAAATCGTTGCCCTGGGGCAAGATGGGGAACTCAGAAGGCCAGGCGTCTTGTTTCCTAATTTGTCAATCGGTGTCCAGCCCCCGCCGATGCTGTTTAACCCTGAATCCGTGATTACAAAGTGGTAAAGGTGCCCTGAGGTACAGAAACACGAAGCCATGGACACTGCTTTATCATTTTGGTGGTGGTGGTGGTGGTGGTGGTGGTGGGGGCGAGCAAATCAACTGATTATTGAGTGGCTTGACAGTAAACTCTTATTGTTGATTATTATGACAGTCAAGTGTTGCTGTTAATCAGAACAGCAGTCAACTGTTAAAATTAATTAGTACTGCAGCAAATTCTTAATATTACTTAGCCAAATCTTGTTTCGTTTCCATAGCAGCAGTGTGTACCCAGTAAATTTGAAACCAAGAAAACGAAAAACTTCAGAAAGAGAAAAAGATTTTCCAGAAGATTCCACTATCCTCGATGTCTGCGAACATGTAATGATACTAATGACATTTATCACGCATGCGCATGCACACACTAGAGACAGAAAGACCACGTGACCGTGAAGGATCCAGTGTCATCACTCTACATGTTGCTTGCTCGATGAACTGTTTGAAAAATCGAACACGCGGCGTGCAAATACCGTCTTACTTAATAACATCAGGTAAGGCAAACCGAGTCAACCTAGTCCTTCTCCACGACCATCAAGGATGGATTTGTTGAGTGGAATCGTTTCAAACGGCAACAGATGTGCGAGACAGTAGCCGTCCTTGCACTCCGCCCCATCTGACGCGCTGGCAGCCCGACCTTTGACCCGTGTGAACAGGATTTTATTGACCGCCCTCAAACTTACAGTCCACAGGCAGCTAAGTACATTCGATATTCCTTAGAAGGTTAGTGTACTCTCTTTCCCTCTGTGTCTCGCGTGTGTTCTCGCGAAATCTCGCGCGTGCGTGAGTTCGTACCAGCGCGCGCCTTCTGAGCAACTAATCTCCATGTGTTCTCGAACTACAGGCCACTATCGCTTTTCTAACAGAAATCATAGACGTGACGTCATGAAAGCACGTTCATTCATCTGCCACTTGACTGGCATCGGTCGCTGGAGAGAAGCAAATGGATGGAGGCTGCAGCTGACAAGGCGCACCACTCGGTCTTGTGTTGAGCGATGGCGAGCACGTGCTGCCCGGGACAAGTCCACTCCTTCACGTTGGTAAGCCAGTTCACCTTTGACCCCCGCGGCGATGATCTCCTTTTAAAGCCTTTTTAAAGTCGATGAAGTTGTGATAGATGTGAAAGATGTCTCTCTATCAGGATGCGACAGTTGAAGACCTGCTCTAGTGTGAGTTTTGCTTGTTCTTCTGACAGTAGTTCCTCCACGGTGGTGCTGATGCAGGTCTGTGTTACTTTCAGCATCACTTTACTTGCATGGTTCACAAGGCTTATGATTCTGTTTACTGTTTCCTTTCTTTGCAAAAGGATGTGACTAGGGACTGCTCACATAATATCTTGCACTAACCTTACCACAATTCCCAAAAGACGTATCTGGTATACCCGAATGTCTTCACGTGTAGCCATCTATTATTTTCCTAATGAAATTTTGTCTGAGCTGAGCATAGTCATTTCTAGAAAAAAAATCAGTCTGGTAGACGTGTGGGTGTGTTTAGCTATTAATTTCTCTGTCGTCAGTCCAACCGACACCCGCAGAGTTTACTGTAAACAGAAACACTGGTCGATGAACATAAGCAGGGTGGAGTCTCCACAGACCATTGGCTGTCCCTGAGAAAGCAGACAGCCACCATCATGACCACCTCATGACCACCCTCATGACCACCTCATGACCACCCTCATGACCACCCTCATGACATCCACAATGTAACCTCCCACCGGACATCATTAAAACTGCGACAACCTGAGCCCACAACGCGTCGTCGCAAAGATTATCAACCAACTTCCTTCTTTGTTCATATTATCTCGAAATTTTATCCTTTTTTCGTTTCAGCTAAGAGCCGAGCAACATAAGAGTGCGACAAGCATAAAATCTTCAAATTACCACTAAATCAGCAGCAATCAGAAAAGGTTATAGCAGGCGATGTAGCACGAGAAGCAAGATATTAAAGCATTCCAGAAAGGATTAAACGATATTGCAACACGCCATAATGTCTGACAAATAGCACGGGAGGTAACGAGACTAACAGCACTGCACGCGACAAAGAAGGAGAGGAGAGAGAGGGAAATAAAAAAATTAATGGATAAAAAAAAACAAAATTGTGTGTACGTGTCTGTGTGAGATTGGAGATGAGGGAGGATACATAAAGTTAGAATCATTAGGTTCGTGCGTCATTGTTATCATCAGTACTATCGTTCACCATCATCATCGTCTCCTGCTGTTGCGCTGATAAAGAATCCCTCATCTACTCCCCCTTTTCCAAGAAAGCTGAGTTCTTATTTCCCGTTCGACTTCATCAAAGGTGAGACAACAGTTACGCAATGTCTGGAAAATTCTACCCTCAATTATTTTCTTTTAAAAAAAATGGGGGGAGGAGGGAATATACGCCTGCCACGCTCTTCAAGAAAAGCTTCTCAGTCATCTTGCATCGACCGTAAACTCTACAAAAAGCTCGTTTTCTTCGCGCTGATTATCCGCGCAATCGTCTCCCCGTGTATTTCTCTAACCGTCTCGTCTTCGGTAACCATCTTTAAAAAAGAAAAATTCAAATTCAAAAGAAGCTTCAGGTGCTCTCGTAGCTAGATTTTCAGTCGTTATGCCTCGCAGCCCAGCGCCTTTGGGGAAGAATTAAGTTAAACGAGCTCCTCCAGCCAACTGGCGCCACACGCCGCCAACGCCCTCTAGCGATCGCTATCGCGGCGGCTAGGCGTTAGGGGAGATTATCCAAGTCTGGTGCTTGGCGCGTTCCTGCCTGACGCGAGGAACTGAGCGATACACGAGGGAACCTGACAGCAGCGTTTGGTCACTCTGGCCGGCAAGGTAGCGGTGACAAACCAGTTCCACAAACCGGAAACGGAAACAGATTACATACGACGCGCATGCGCTGGACTGAGACTTCTCTTTGTGAAAGCCAGATTACAGGGTTAATCCAGATTATAGGATTAAGAGTGAAGCCAATAATTAAATATAAACGCTAGTGGTTTATTAAAAGTATAAATAATAAACAATTATTCAAGAATATACAAATATACAAACATCTGTCTGATTCCTCTCTATTCATATAAACAGATGTACCACAGCAATGAAAATCGTTGATGTAAAGAAATTTCGCTTCCGTTTAGAGTAGCAGAGAAAGCAGAAGTTGCTTGTGCGCAGGTCGACAGTTGCACCCGCTAGACGCGACACCTATCAGCATCACTCCCTTGCGTGCGCGTGGAGCTGCTGTCCATCTGTTTCTATGGTTTCCAAGTGGTCCGCTTTGCTCGACCTCGTGGAACCGTTATTATCGTCGCCGCCCCGCACAGTGACACGTGTCGTAAACTGTATCACACAGTCGATGTTTGTGTAACGACCTTACTTAGTACACAACACTCAGTCCATGATGGTGTGTCATCATCCTACCTGCACAGCTTCACCTGTGAGTAGAGGTGGTGGTGGGACTAACAACAGACCAGAAAAACCACAACATCCGACTTCCACCGCCATCAGAACGATTAACCCCACGAGTCCGTCAAGAGGTACAACTGTTGTTGTTTTGTGAGTCTCTCCCAGGCAACTAAATAAATAAAAAAAAAAACTGTGATACATGTGTCTTACCTGAAAGACTCCCTTCGGTGTTACCTTGTCACACACAGGTCCTCCTCAACCATCCACTATCCACACCTCACAGACCATGATTGCAGCTACAGTGTAAGGTTCCGCTAGCACAAAAACAATATTTTAGAAAAAAATCCACACAGGCTTCAACTGGTGAGACTCGTGTCTCCGGCCTCCGTGTGGACATCGATTGACGAAGGACTGGAGGACGGCAGGCAACTGTAGCCAAGTGGAGGTCCTGAGCGCTGCACGCGCACTGCCTTGGTTAGGACGAGGAGAGGGGAAGGGAGGATGGGGGAAGGGATGAGGAGGGAAGAGGGAAGGGGAGGTTGGCGCATGCGCCTAGCTAGTGCCTCGCTTGCCTTCCTGCCTAAACGGTATTGATCACGAAACGAAGCTGGTGACAGTGCGCGCGCCGCCCTGTGGAAGCCGTGATTGTCACACGCATACACAACGCCATTGCGGTCTTCGCGCCACGTGCATGTCCTGCGTGGCGGTGCGAGACCTTAAGACCTTGCACGTGCATTCACAGCCACACGCTAACACGTCATCACGACTTCGTTGAGTCTCCACTGGCCAGGTGGGGGAAGGTAGGCTTCCCGATGTGTACAGGGAGACAACTGGGGCGGTAGTCATGACGCGGAAGTAACGGTACCCCTAGAGTTAGTCATCATCATTATTATGAAGTAACTTTACCGCCTAGGGATAGGTCTGGAACAGAAGCTTTCTAGGGACATGGATACTAAAAACTAAAAACAAACCCGGAGGGGCAGGGGTGTATCTCTAGTTCGTAACTTAACGCCGTTGTATAATCGTGCTTTTCAATTTTTTTTCTACAAGCCGTCATGTCTAAAAACAAAGAGGACAAAATTTTTTTTTGTACTACCAATGAGAAAGGCTGAGGATGTGGAAATGAAAGTGTATAATGAGTAACAAATATTCATAGTGAATGGCCCGTGGGCACCTTGCTGACTACCCCTGGTGTAGATACCTTTTCTCAAAAAAAGTAAAGAATAGTGTGCCACATACGAGATTTGAACCCAGGACATCCCATCATCCTTGTATTGGAGACGATGAGACAGTCCTGCTCACGAGGAAGCAGGAACGAGGCACGAGTGTGTGGAATCGATACAGGGAAGCAAAACAAAGAAGAAAAGTCTAGAAACAATCGACGTCGATAAACTGCAAGGGGTGCTCCGTCTGACCTTTCATTTTTCTGCTTCCTTCACTTCAAACAATCCGTAAAGCTGGTGTGGGCTAGCGAGGGGGTGGGCTAGACAATGAGGAAAGTTGTTTGTGTTAAAAAAAAACATGGACTGTGTAGTAATTGTGTTTTTGTTTTAGCTAAGTTTCTCGTGATACTTTATGGTCAACACGTGTGCGCATCTGAAGTGTGTATTCTCCTTCCTCGCCTCACAAAGACTTGTGCACGAAAAACTACAGCCAACAACACTTACTTAGAAACTGGAAAATATAAGCATGCACGCATTCACACTTCTAATATGGATGTGGATATGGAGGGGAGGCATAAAGTGTCAAACAAGAGGATAACACGACAATGTAAATGATCCAATAATGAGCTCAATTACTCCTTTCAGCAGCAGAATAATAAGAAAAAGTTCCCTACTTCGCACAAGTAAACACATATGACTCTGAACCTTTCACCATCATTGCCATCAACAAAAAAAACAAAAAACAAAAACAAAAAAAAAAAACAAACAAAAAACCAAAACAAATTAACGAAAAGTTTGCTTGCATATGCCCTCTACCTATTCAGTAGCTTCTCTTTCCAGGTTGTAGCCTCCCTTTCCACTTTACGAAAGCAATGTAGGTCCTCTCACCGTTAGGTCGGAAGAACAGGAGAGGGAGGTGGAGTAAAGGAATCTATGAGCTACAGCCGATGTACCTATACATCCGGGCATTCGTCATCGGTCTAGACGGCGTGGGAGAAGGGGAGACAACGCGAGTCGCAGCTTTAGCCCGCTCTTCGGAGCTCAGTCTCAAAAGCCATCCAGCCATCCAGCCAGCCAGTCAATACTACACAGTACCGCCAGCGGTGACATGATGTGAGGAGGAGAGAGAGAGAGAGAAAAAAAATCAATGTAACTATACTGAGTGTACAGGAGATGCGCCGTGGTCAGGGACAGTTCTTACCAAGGTAGCTGCTGGCTGGGCGGGATGCTGAGGAACCAGTCGATCAATTGCGTAATCCTGTCCCCGCATGTAAACATTACACTATGACGACATCAAGCTTACAGTTACACTGTGTCATTACTTGTAAGTCTTACAGTGTAGTGGGATTACTTATTACGTGTGATTACGGTTCTGGTTTTCTAACCACTGAATTCCTTTCTAAAGCCAGCAAGTCAATAAATAAATATCCGCCCCCCCAAAAAAAAACAAAACAACAACAACAACAAATAAACACAAACAAAAAGCAAACTAAAAAAATAAAACAAACAAAAACACAAAACAAACTAAAACAAAAAAACAAACAAAAAACAAAACAATCAAAAACACAAACACAAAACAAACAAAAACGAAAAGCAAAACAAAACCACACAACAAACAAAAACACAAAACAAACAAAAAGCAAAACAAAAAACAAAACAATCAAAAACACAAACACAAAACAAACAAAAATGAAAAGCAAAACAAAAACACAAAACAAACAAAAACACAAAACAAACTACAAG
>SRHC01002719.1:195145-264033 GCA_004794325.1 Pomacea maculata
GGGGAGTGAAGAAGTCGGGAGGAGAGGTAAACAAGAGCGAGCAGCTCCGCTCAGCCGAGTGCCATATGGAGATGTCGTATCGGTTGCACGCTGTCCGGGTAATGCCAAGCCACGGCCAGGACACCCATTGCGAAATGCATGCCACCCGCCGTTATTGCGGTCACAGAGGTCCACGGTTGGCGGTTTCCCATTCTCTCTCGTTAGCCACCCGCCATAATCGCTTGGCCGGCGTCAGCAGCACTGACGGGCGTCACAGCGCCCTCTATCGGCGCCATCGGCGACCATATGGAGGACGGGGGAGGAAATCAAGTAACAATAACACTCGGCGCAAAATGAAAGTCATATGCGGCCACGGGAGGCTCCCCCTGATTAATAGTTTCCAAATCCTGTTACTGTCCCTTGTCCTCGCAGCGTCACCTCCCCTGGCGCCAGTTGTCGGCCCACGAAGGCAAATCAGTTTAGCAGGTTTTCAACCATGTGCCTCGCTGTTCTTTCTGATTATTGACGCTTGATGAACAGGGATGATGATGATGATGATGATGAAAAATGCAAAAGTTTAAAAAATAAGTTAACAGAAATAAGACGCAGAAGTAGTTTTTTTACAAGTCATCAGAAGTGGAGAAAAAAATGGCAGTGCCTGTACAAGACAGCGACAAGCGCCTCTGCCAGCATCTCGCCCACAGCTTATTTCCCGCTAAATCGAACGAGACTGCAAGAGCCCCGAGTGATTAACTCCCCTGGATCACGACAGCATCGTGAGGGCTCTGTGGGCCCCACCAGCGGCCAATGAAACGTCGCCACCTCCCGACCTACCTATCAAAGGGGGATCACTGCATCGCTCTGGCTGAAAAATGAGGGCAGCCGAGAGAAAATGAAGCTGAGACAGACCTCTGGTGGTCAATGTCGCGCGCGCCTCGGCTTTTCTGTTGTTTCTTTTTTTTTAACAATGCGAGTGGTAGGGCCTCTCGAAATGAAAAACTAACAAAGAAGACAACGCATCTTCTAACTCACACACATTTACGCAGACGATATTCGGCAGTGAATATTCATTACTAGCTCTAAAGTGATAGACCTCATCCGAGTCTTTAAAGGGCAACATGAGGGCATTTTTTTTTTCTTTGTGATCACGTTAAAATAATGATTCCCAAAATATCAGAACTTAATTACGTCTAATTTTCAAGATATGTATTCAAACATTAGCATTCCAATTTGAAAGCAGAAAAAAATTATCGCTTTTGAAATGTTTTGAGCAAATTCTTGAGTACCGTGTGGGGACGACACATTTTTTAGAAACAGTCACTTCCTGTCACAAGTCCAGGTTAAGACAAAAAAATTAATATAATGTTTCGTGTGCTTCCTCGTCATAGAATACCACCATAATATGTTTTTGTGCTACTCTGTGCTCTATTTACAGCGATTTTCGCTCGTGTTGCCCTTTAAAGCTGTAGACTTGAAGGGACAAAGAGTGTACAGCAGCTTAAAAAAACAAAAGAAAAATTCCTTCCTCTAGCTCTCAGTCTGTACAAGCAGCAGAAGAAGTGAAAATAAAGATGCCATAACAAGGTTCTGCTCTGAGGTCTGGGACCTGGGGAGTTCTAGAAGCACCATTCCCGACAATGAAAGGTCACAGGTCACAGGTAGCCTCACAGCACTTAGGCTAGTCGGTCTTTGGAGCAAACTGAATGGCAACAGGCGACTGGAAGTGCACCATTCCCTTTCCTGTTGGGCCTACCACTACAGGAATATGTTTGTAATGTTCACAGCTAAAAAAAGAACTGATGTGGAAAGTTCACTGTGTGCATCCGACATCCAAACACGTTCACGCCATCACGAAAGATCTTTCCATTATAAGCATCCGACATCGAAAAATGTTAATGCCAATACAGGCATTGGACATCAATAAAACACATTCCATTACCAGCATCTAAAATCGGAAAAACTTATTCATTCGTAAGAATCCGAAATCGTTTATTCCTACACAACCAGCAAACATCGAACAAGATTATTCTATTGTAACCTTTTAACTGCCTAATGATTCATTGGCCCGACTATCTAGCATCTGTTGTAAATCTCTGGAAGCAGGAAAAAGAAATTTTGTTTTTAACTGTCAAAAAAGGAGAAGATCTTTGGGTTTTTTAATGTTACAAAAGGACAGCAAATACGGGGTTTTCCCTCCAGTTAAATACAATCATGTAAATATACAACAAATTTACACAGATGCTTGGAGGCGTCAAGACTGATGGCAATCTACCCCTCTCAATCCCACCCCTGAAGGAAGGACAAACTTGGACTGTGTGTGTTTGCCGGCCTCGTCCCATCTCTGTCTGCTGTATCCAACACTTGTCTTCAAGTCTGTGGGTCGTAAACATCTCGCACTCTGCAAGTCTCGACCTCGCGAGGGTCGATGGGAAAGTGAACGCGAGCGTTTCTCATGCTGTCGGTCTTCACCGCTCGCGACACCAACGTCTACCTGACACACGAGACAGTGTTTGCTGACGATGATGATAACAGTGGCAGAACTCCTCGCAACACAAGGGTTTTACCCGATATACCAGATAATGTTCTTACGAAAAAAAAAATTCTTGCTATGAGAGGGTTTACTCATGACATGCGAGATCATGTTGTCTTACTATCACGAGAAGGCAACAAAAGAAGAAAGAAAAAAAAAACCTTGAAGACAATGGTTTCTCCCCACTCCACCCTTCGAACTAAAGTCCCGTCTACCACTAAACCCACCCCCAACAGAATACGTGAACAGAAATCTTTTTAATCTAGCTCTAGTATAGGAATGA
Source organism: Pomacea maculata (assembly GCA_004794325.1). NCBI lineage: Eukaryota > Metazoa > Mollusca > Gastropoda > Architaenioglossa > Ampullariidae > Pomacea > Pomacea maculata. Next base: position 197,938 of record SRHC01002719.1, read on the forward strand.
AGCTGCAAATAAATTCAAAAAATAACGGCAGGTTTCTCGGGTTAGTTTAGTTACCCCGGGTGCTGCCCTGTTTCTGCCTAACCAGATAAAGAACAAGCTAAAGTCGTAATCATGGCCTAATCATCAACTGCACCTCATTCACTCATGTATCTAACTATAGCTCGTCTTACCGGTCTTGTATCCGAGTACCCGCCGTGACGACAAGTCGACCAGTTGTGTGCTGTGACGTCACAGGTCTCCCCTACCCACCCAGTCACGCTGCACTGGTCACTGACATCCAGGAACACTTTGACATCGGTGATCAGCTAACCGTACATCCAAAACTTTCTCAGGTGCGAATCACCTCCCTGACCAGACGTGTCGACGGTTACACTCTCAGAACCACTCCTGCGTGACCACACCTCTGACGTCACACACTAGCCACTGTACCTCGATCGCTGTTGGCCTGTCCGAGGGATAGTTAGTCAGTCGATCGCTTGGCCACCAACCCTTGACTGGTCTTCATGCAGCAAAACTTGTCGCGAGAATAAACACCGCCAGTCACAGCGCCATCTACCGACAGCAAAGCCCGGATGGAACACATGCGTGCAAATACACTAACGTCGGTGCCACCCAGTCGCCGCGGAGGTATCGCCAGAAGCACCACATGGGTGAGGAAGGGAGGAAAGGAAAAGCAGGAAAATTTGCGAGACAGACGGAGGGAGGGTAGCTAAGGGAGGGTGTGTGTGTGTGAGTGTTTGTGGGGTGGAGAAAAAGGCGAACCCTCAAGCTGGACTAACACATGGCAGGCCTCTCTCTCTCCCTCACCACCACCCTACACCCCTCGTCTCTTCGACTGCCGCCACGACACTAGTGCGTTGTGCTCCTGCTGTTGCTGTTGCTGCGGCTGCTGCTGTCGCTATCACCACTCCAGGCCGGACTGCCGTGCCGGGGGTGGAGGGTCGGTGGCTGGGGACCAAGGATCTGGCACCACCGACCAGCCATAGCCGCAAGGAGCGGCTGGCTTTCTGGAACCCGCTCAGGCACTGGCAGCTACTTTCTGCCCGGACCCGCTCCCTCCCGTAAATCAATGCTTTGACCATTAGTTACAACGGACAGAGCGATTTCACACAGCAGCTTCCCCCCGTCTTACTCCCCCTACCCCACAAGGACTTCGTCAATCAACGCCTATCTTCTCTTCTCACATCACCATCCACCCCTATCCCCAGAATCCCTTCGTCCGAAGAATCTTTATCACCATTTTCATCAACAGCCTGGTAGAAGAAAAAAAAATCATACACAGACTTTTCCATTCTGTCTTTCCGAGTCCAGGTTCTTCATCCATATTCCCAAGCGCGCTGACAACACAAGTGGAAAACAACTGTCAGTTATCTACCCACTACCGCTTCTTTCCACACAACTTGGAGGTTTCTAAGGGGAGATGACTGCTGTGTTTTCATTGCCACCCTGGATCCAATCACAGACCTGAGAGGACGCCGATGAAGTTAGTGGGGACGTAACTGCAGCATGGCATGTCCTGGCGACATCACGGACACTCTCCTCCTGCTGACCCCACATTTTATCTCCTTTCTCCAAAGAGTTTGCACTGACAATCAAGGGAGGCAAGCAAGCAATACTGGGAACGATCGTGTAACCAAATAAAAGCCGTATAAATCAGGGGCGTGTGAAGCTGTACGGCTTGGAGAGACGAGGAGGGGAAGGACTGTGATGACAGTGAACAACAGAGAAACGTTTAACACTTTTCAGCGGGTTGGTTGTTAACCGAATAGTTTAGCAGAGAAACACGAGCAGTAATAAAAGTCCACAACAAAAACCACACAACTGTACCTGGGGATAGAGGGGAAGGTAGTCGCACGACATAAACCACTTGGGTAGAGGGGAGGAAGACCCGCACCTTCAGGCTGAGGTAGCGTCAGATGACGGACGCCATCTTGGTGTTGCGCCCGCCATTGAAGGTAGCGCCTGCACGACGAGCGGAGGAGGAGAAAGGAGAAGGTTGGCGAACACTCCCCCAGGTCACGAGGTCATCTCGCAGAGCACGCCGGGTCCGATCCTCCGGCTCCGTAACGACCTCCACATCCTCCGTACCGACTTCACAAGAAAATGCCAAACGTCCTCCCAGCTGACTTCCCTCCCTCGACTCACCCTCGCTTGCTCTCATACAAACTCTGCCACCCTCCCGCAAACCCCGTATCCTTCACACTCCCCCTTTCCTCGTCCCTCTTTCATTGTGGACTTCTTCTTGTCTTCTTCTTTGTCTCCTGTCGACCTGCAGGGTCTTGTTATCACACGAGGAGTATGATTTCATGTAGTCACGTGGACGAGGAGGAGTGAGGGTGATTGGACATGGGAATGATGAGACTTTCGACGGCCGTGGAAGACAGGGGGGTTGGGGAAGTGGTTAGCGACAGCAAGATGTTAGAAAGTTAACGGCTAACGACAGTTGTCAGGTCCTCAAGTCTGACAGCAAGTGATGAACCTCGTGCAGCTCTATCGATTCCGGTGTCCGGGTTCTTCGCGGGTCGACAGGTCTCGGGCGATAATGCGTCTTGCCGCCGTCGTTAACGGACTAATCGACTGCAAAATTTTCGACGGGCGTTTGCTAAATTTACACGCTGCTTCTTTAAGGTGACCGACGGAGAATCTCTCGTAATCGATGGAACAGATGATAAGGCTGACTTCCTCTGCCCCATCCCCACCTTCCCTCATCCACCTTTGAACTCTCTATCGAACCTGTTGTTTGGGAAACATGTTTGTGCCGTACGTGTAAAAAAAGTTTATTTTATCATTATTTGTAAAGTTAGTGACCCTAAAGTCTTCTCTCTTTCCCTTTATGTGGCAAATCATCATCACACCATAACAACAAGATGAATGAGGAGTGTTGTCTTCTGGTTTGTATAAAGTCAAAGGTCATTCCCACCATCGGGTCGACTTTGGGAGGTTGGCTGCGCTATCCACCCGAGCCTCTCAGTTCGGACCCCAGAGTGCCAACACCTGCTTGTCCACTTTCTAGTCTGTATGCCATCTGAAACTAAGTTTCGACCAAAGAAGTTCCTCCATGATGAACACAAGTCATCACTACACAGCACCACGCATGCGTCGTAGGAAGAAAGTCGTCCAGCGATTGGTCCTCACGCTGCATTGTGTAAATGTAAGGACGCAAGACCTTTCCAACTTCAGATCATGGCATCGCTCCCGCCACGAGTTCTTATAACAAGTGCTCTAAAGAAATATAAAAGAGCGATAAAGGTAAAAGACAATCTGTGGTTACCCCAGTAACCACCGGTGACGTGCCGACAAACACAGGTGTGCAATTACCTTACCTGTGTACCTGCGACAGGCGGGTGTTTAGCTACCCTACTACCGGACCACCCCGGGTTGTGGTTACTGATGGCAACCCATGAATGTACACAAGGACCCTCATCTAGACTAGCCTGAGAGTGCAGGCCCTTGTGGGTGAACAGGTGAAAATGGAGGCGTAGAGCTGCAGACATATGTTTGCGCGCTCTCAGCGGGTTTATGATGTCACTTCCTGATGTTTATGATTTCTCTTCCTCCTGTTTATTATCTGATTTGTTCCTGGGAATAAGACGAAGCGTCTGGGTAATTTTATCAACATTTCCAGCAGTCTCTCCCTTCGACAGATTCTGTCAGTTCGGCGCCTGAGGCTGAGCAGACACAAGTCGCGGACATTTTACATTCTTGCCTCCCCCTGAGATGGTAACCTGAAATATGGACTCCTGCCCGAGATGGCAACATGAAACAAGGAATCCTACTATGGACGGCACCATGAAATATGGAATCATGCCCAAAACGGCCCCCTGCAATATAGAATATACAATCAACATGACACACGATCTGCATGTAGTGTGCGCATGCGTTACAGTTAATCCAACAAACGTATATCGGATTACATAGTTAAAGACATTAAATTTTCAAAAGAAATTCATTTTTAAAAAATTAAAAGAAAAATCTTTTATTTGTAGGATTCGATGAACGTCCAGCAGATCAGCAAATGAAAGCGGTCCTGATTGGTCTCCCGCTGGGACTTTCAAACTCACGTGACCTGCGTCTAGTCCATTAGAGAAGAAAGTTTGTGCAAGTTTCAGAAACATCAACGATCCCACTTGGCTTCGCCTCAGAAACCAATGGCGTCCATCGTGGTCTCCCCTTGTCTGCCGGTGCTTGAAAGTGGCGCTGACCATCTCGCCAGAATCATAAAGATGGCGTCAACGGCGGGTTAGTGGCACCAGAGGGCGCCAGGCTCGGCATTTGTTGCCAGGCGACAGGAAGTTTCGTCGGTCTGTCGGTTGGTCGATTGTACCTACTGGAGACTCCCAGAAAACACTTACACCCAGTAATGTCCGGAACAACTACACTGTGTAATGCCCGGAAACTGAAACGACGTGGACGTGTCCCCACCCTACTCTACTCCTCCCATCCTTGCCCCTCCTTGCCGCCCATAAAAAGTAGTGCGTGCGTCGGTATTCCGCAAGAGTGTTCCAGTGTGAATAAACATAGAACCTTTAAAGAAATAATCCCGACACAGTTGTTCACATGCTTTCTTATTGTCTTGCTGTCTTCTGACACGGTAATTAATTTTTTTTTATCAAAGAACAGCTAATGATAGGATCTCTTTGAGAAACACATCCAAGGTGTCGTGGAAAGGCAGACATTAGAGAAATGTTGCTTGGCTATGCTGCTTGCATCTTGTGTTGCTAGTGAAAAATTCACAGTGCACTGATACTCCACTCAGTTTTAAGAAAAATATTCATCTTGAGAGACTTTGAAGACAGGGTGTACTTCCGAGAAACGAATCCCTAGCGACAAAGTGAAACAAAATCGCTCTTTTCAACCTGTCTTTGACAACAAGACCTGCCTCTCTCTGAGCCTGGTGTAGACAACGAGTACAAACCTTTTGACGACAAAGCTGATGAAACGCACCCCTGACATCCACTGGTCTAGACAGCAAGCAAAACAAGATGACAAGCATGGCAAACAGCGCCGCCACCATCGATCCCAGCAATTAGGAATAGGATCTTGTAGGCATCTGCCTTGAGCGGCCACTTTATTGAGGGTTGACCAAGCCTCGCTTTGACTGCACGATTTGGACTCGGCACGCGATCCAACGGCCAAAAGTCGTCGGGGGAAAAAAAAGATGGTTGCTTGACTCGTTATCTTAGTCACCGAAAGTTGCCAAAGTTTCTTGGAGCTAGACGATAACGGAAAGTTCGAGTGACGATTGTTTCTTAGATGCGGTGTTCATTATATTGTGGCATTGCTAATCAATCTGAAAATATTTTTTAATTTAAAAAGAGACACGTGACTCTAGCGTCCACAAATTTTGCTGTTGCCCGTTACATTACAGTCCAGTCAAACGACCCTCGGCAACTTTACAGTATAGATGCACCTGACCCCTGACCCGTGACCCTGCAAACTACTTTTACTGGGTACATCGGCAGAAAAAAGTCATCAGTTATCACAAAATTATTAATTTAATTAATACGTGTTTATCACCAAGTCGCGACTGACTGATGATGCATCAGCTCGTGGATCAGAGATCATCTGATGCTTCGTCTTGCTTATTCTAACAGGCGTCATCAAGCGGCACCTCATCCATCAGCATCTTCTTTTTTTCCACCTCCCCCACAACCTCCACGCCTCCCACATCCCACTACCGTTTTCACCTGTGCACAGCAGCGTTCGACACGTCTGCTCCAGTCGTAGGGTGCACCAGGGGGGTGAGTGAGGGGGGTTGGGGGTCAGTCAGTTCGGCATGGCGCGTCGAGACTCAGCCACAGACCGATACATTCTGGAACTGTTCATTCATCTTCTCGTCATGAAAGCAAGCGTAATGCCGCCTGCGAATGGCCGGCAACGTGATGTTTACGTCCTGGCTATAGTCACTGTCAACGTGATGTTTACGTCCTGGCTGTAGTCTTTGTCAACGTGATGTTTACGTCCTGGCTATAGTCGCCGGCAACGTCTTGTTTATAGCCATGGTTGACAGCGCCAGTGGTGTCCAATACTTTATTAATGAAAAAATCGAACCTGACACAGCTAAAACTCTCTCTCTCCTCGAAACACACACACTGGAAACTTTTACACAAAAATCAATACGCTATATGAGTCCCCTTCATATCAACAACAACAACAAAAACTAGAAATCTGAGAGGCATGATCATTGGAACGCAAAGAAGAAGACATGCTGTTGCCAGACCTCACTCACCATTCAGCATCAAGAAAAAATGTAATCGCTTCCGGCGGCAAGGTCTCGGTCCCCGCCAGCTGGTGCGTAAACTAAATAAAAAGGAATAATTGTATTCACGCGCACTGCAAGCAGCTGACTGCTGAAAGGTGGGTGCAAAATGCCAAGCAGGCCTGGGTTCCTAACTGTAATCAGGGCCCCGGTCATACCTGACGGCTCATTTCCGAGTGCGAGCACGCGCGCCCTGACACAGAAACGTATTGCGCAGGTGAGGGGCGAGGAGTCCTGGGTCCGTTGTGCGGACAGGTGCACTTCTGATTGCCTTTGACCTCAGGCCAAGAGAACGTGGGCGGCCAAGGAAGGCAGGCATGTTGGCAGCAAGTTTCTGAGCCATCCTGTCGGTAAATCAGGGTGGCAGTCTTGACTTTACCTGGGGTGAGGGAGAGAGAGGAGGGTGACTGGCAGATTTCAGTCAGGTGATGTACGGAGCCAAAGGTGGACAAACCTGGTGTATGGTTTGATGTATGGCCTCAAATGGATAGACACCTGCGACTGACCGCTTCAACTGTGAACTGTGGGTGGAGAGGTCGTGGGGGTTAGTTCTTCGCAATCAGAGGATATGGGGTTATCCTCCGTTGAAATCCTCCTAGTCGCTTAACATTCATCGAACCCAGAAAAAGAAACTTGACATTTGTGAACAATTTCGGTTGATGTCTCGGAAACTTTCAGTGCTGCTCAAACAAGAATATAAACTCGACTTTATGTTCTAGCCCTTGGCAGAAATTTGCGTCAGAACAATGGCTTTCCGGGTATCTCTAAATGGCATGGCTACGGCCGTGACAAAGGTCACAGTACACAGACACTGCTACCCACGCATATTCCTTCTCCTTTCGGTGTCTTCATTCGTTCTGCACAGTTTCTTCCGGCGATTTGAGACTTGTGTCTAACTTTCTAACAATGAAGATCAGTGTCGGAACTCCTTAGAGCCCGCTGAAATCGCGAAAGTAATGAGTCAAGTTTCAAGGCTTGGACAGTGAATGTGAGTGGTCCACTGTATCTAGGCGAAGCTCAACCCTCTTCCTAATGCGCCTGTTACGTCCCTGATAAATCAGGCACCTGTTTCTGCTGGTTAAATGTGGACAGGGAAGAAAGAAAAATTCCAGCCACAGGCCCAAGTTGGCTTCGAACCGGCATCCTTCTCCTCTTCAGTCAAATGCACCAACCACGTGTTACGAAGCCTTCCTAGACTGCTGAAGCCTCAAGCATCGGTGGTTCTCGTATCATTCTCTGTGAAGCCCAACCTTGACCTAAGGACTGTAGTCCCCCCAACCTTTACATCATGGGGTGTACATCAGTCCTTCCCTCCCTTGACTGGTGTCTCGTGTGGCGCATGCGTCTAAATGGCACGCGACCCCACCCGTCACGTGACATCTGCAAACCTTCCTACAGTTCGTCCGCACTAAAACAGTTGATGCAAGTCAGTGGCAAGAGAGGTAACTCATTATCTTCATTAAGGGGGGAGGGATTCACAGCAGGAGTGTCGCCAAAGATGATAAATAAAGTCTGTGGTGCCGCTTGCTCTCTCTTTCTCACTCCAACACGCGCGCGCACATACACACACACACAGAGACATAGAATGGAGAGTGAATTAATTTCTGTAAAAGGTCTCAGGGTGAGGGGTCATCAATTACACGAGAGCTGATATGTAGCAGACGACAATATGATGGGCGCACTCGTATCAAACATGCTTTGCATCGAGCTGTGAAGCAGGGGAATGGCATTTCATCAAATTTATCATCAAGACAAATATTTCGGTTTGGAGAAATCTGAGCAACATGAACTTCCACTCGCCATCACACACATCGCACGCGCACATTTTATCTCAACTAAAATGTATTTTTTTTTTCTTCTTACCATAAAATCCTGAAGAAATCATGAACTAGGGAAAAATGAAACAAAAAGTGATAAAAACATGGTTCTGAGTGGAACAAAATTAAAGATTTTACCCTGACAAGAGACAAGACTTCTTAAGAAATGAAAAGCGAAAACTTTCAAATGACAAAAACTTCTGTAAAAAATCCTTTCTTTGTATTCAAAGCAGTTTAACGGATCCCGCTTTACTGACACTAACGGCCAAGGACATGGAGTTTTTTCTGTGCTCAAGAACAAACTGTTCAAAAGCTCGAAAGCTGAGACTATCACAGTGATTTTGTTTAGTTTTTAGTTATTTTATAAAGGAGACCTCGCGGCTCTTTAAAAAGCTTTTGTTTACGCACAGACAGAACAAAAAAGAGAGTATACCCAGTCACATCTTCTCTTCATCTTCTGTTGTTGTGATCGAGTGTTTGAAAGTAAATCCACTCTACTTGAGAGGAAGCTTTTTGTCTGAAGGAAATATAAGGACTGGTTAGTACTTCTTTCAGGACATCTGTCTTACTCTTTCTCTCTCAACTAGTAATTGTTTTCATGAGTATTTATAAAACTACCGGGTATACATAAGTATCATGTATAGATGTTTGTGTGTGAGTGCGTGCGAGTTAAAATCAAGCTCATCTCGTAATAATATCTAGGAAATCCCCTTTCTTCGTTCCATTCTCTCCCCCAGTAGTATTTTAAAAAAAATTTAGAACTATATATATAAATAAAAAAGTATCTAGTATGCGTGAGTTTCTCTCTCTCACTCTCTCACACACGCATGTCATTTTTTAAGATGGACATATTGTGATGATGACTGTAATACCAATAAAACTTTCTGTCCTCCTTCCATCCCTGGCCAGTGATCAGATGATCAGGTACTATCTACAACTTGTGTCTTTCACCTCTGGGGTCGTAGTCAAATATTAATCTCGTTAACATCTTAATCTTCTCCGTGTAATGTTTCCAGGTGATGTCCACCTTGAGAACAGTCGGGTAGAAAAAGGCAGCAAACAAATCTCCAGGAAAGACACTTCTCGCGGAATCTCGCTTGGCCACAAAGGTCAGTGGGCCACTCGGCCACACCACGGTAGATAACTCTAATAAACCTAATGCGTCTGCCAGAGTGACGGGGATCGAAACAAAAAGTCGTCGACGATAAGAAAACTCGACTTTGCTTGGTCTCAGCCAACGGGTTTGCCGGGCGACTTGGAAGAGAATTTACAGTAAATTTATAGCATTATTTTTAACTGTATAAATGTTGTAAAAATTGAAGTTGTATAAATGGTGAAGCGTGTTCGTGTAGGAGAGGGGTGTGATGGGAAGGCATTGCCGTGAAAACCTTACATCCCGGTTCGAAGTTTGATGAATATTAGTTTTCGTTGTAGCCTGTGTACCTGGTTTTTGTTTTAATGAGGAGAAAATGCACTCGTTTGTAATGTCGTATCTGATGTACAGGGATTTGGAGGTTAACAGGATTAACACCCTAAACGCGGAGCCGAACTCCGACCAGATCGTTTGTCGCTTCTGGCACACGAGACAAGGAAACGAGGGGTTAACGGGACTCATCCTGTACACGAGATCGAATCACGAGCAGATAATGTCTACTGTCGAGCTGACTTTGAGGTGAAACTAGTTCAAGCTGTTCACTGACTTCAATCATTGAGATCATACCGACCTCTTTCACGGCTCCACACACACGCACACTCCCAACATGGTCGTGATGACTTGGCCACACACGCACTTGAAGAATGCACGTGCTGCGTAGAACGGTCTGTTGGACAGATAGGTCAGCTGTCTGTTTGTGACAAGAAAAATAATTAGTCTGTAACCGAAGAGACCGACACAATGCCCCAGGCTACCTCCAGGCACAAAGTAAGACTGAATGGAATGGGCGAGGGGAGAGGGAGTGGCCAGAACCCTCCCCGTCATCGATTCACACGATGTTGTCCTTGCAGACAGATGAACAAGGAACTGGACAAAGGCGCACCCGTGTACCCGCTGCTTGTCCTCCGCAACTTTCCTGACATTCCTCGACTAGCCTCGACTTCACCGATCATTTTAGAAACGTTTTAGAAAGAGAAACGTTAAAAAAAAATATTATTATGAAGGAATAAATGCCGACAGAAACCAAAGAACGCACCACGCATGCGCATACAGAGTCCACGAGGCAGAGACTAGAGAGAGGTAGCCCCTTACCTGATTGTCCGAACACCTGTGTCAACGCCTTCGTCTTGGCTGCAGTCACGGATGACAGGATCAGAGAAGCCGTGAGAACACCGACAGGTGAGCAAGGATGCTGACACCTTGTAGCAAAACTGACCTCAGGCAGCTGACCCCCGTCTACCTCCGCCAGGCGTCCGTTCGGAGAGACCGACAGACTGCAAGAAAGTTGGGGTCAAAGGGTAATCGGGTAGGTACAAGATGCGAAGTGGCGTGCAGGGTACACACACTCCCGTTGGGTGTCAGACTCTCGACACTTGCAGCAACAACGGCAACAGCAGCAGCAGCAGCAGCCTCGGTCAACGCACTGCTAGAACCTGTTGCCACAGACTCTTCTCCCCAACACTGCACGTGAGCACACGTGCGCCGGAGTACAAGACTACAGACGCCGCGCGTGCTGCCGGCAAGCTCCAGCGGGGCGAGACGCCGTCACAGCCAGTCCTCCACCCCATCCATCCCCCAACTTGCCTCCCCCTGTCCATCTCCCTCACCCCTTCCCTCCGCAGGCTGGGGCTAGGGGTTGGTTGGCTGCTGGAGCTGTTGCCAGCCAAGACCCCCGGTAAGGGGGTAAAGGATGAGGAGGGGGAGAGAGAGAGAGCGACGAGGGCGAACGGAGAGAAAACTGATTGAGGGAGGGTTTCGACTAACTATCGCCAACCTCTCAGCAAACTGCGACTTCAGCTACAAGGACGGAGATGGGGATGTTACAAAGTTGTTCCCCTAGACTGGAAGATGACTTTTTGTCCCATGACGGACCCTGCAGACACATTTCTGAAGCAGAAATACGTTTGTTACACTGCTGCTGTTACCAAGCAATTATCCTCCACTTTCCCCCACCAATTCTGCTGCCCACCCCTTCCTCCGAACCCCACCCTGATACGTTGCTAACGACTACCGATAACGCTGGTTCCATGCACGACAGTTGCTCGACATTTTGTTTTTAATCGCCCGCACGTCACGTGACCACACGTTACGGAATCGTCTCCATCGCACTGTCCTTCATTCACAGCAAAGATGGCGGGAAGGGGAAGTGTTGATGAAAGGAGAGGAGGTGGTAGTGAAATCACCGTGTTTGTTCTGGTCGAGTCTCGCATGTCTCACGAAAGGTAGTGTTCAAAAAAATTAAACCTGGGAGTTTGACATCATTAGAAATGTAAATCATGATAAACACGGAACAACCTGAACAGAAATATAAATCTACGACGATTATTAATATTAGATATCATTAGAAATATAACTAAGACTTTCAAAAAACTCACATTTCACGCGAACAAACCCCATTCAAAAATCTGCAGACATCGTCTCCCCCATCCCACTCCTCGATCCCCACTCTCACTGCTGACTGTTGAACTTTTGACCTGTGTACTCTAGCCATTATCCCTTGACAGAAAATATTCTCTGATTGTCGTGTTTATAGCTGTTGATTACAATACATACCCACTCACACTCTCTACCCTGAGTACTCACGATATAAGGATGAGTAAAAGTGTCCGAGGTTCACAGACGAGGGGACTTGTGTCTAGGTTGCCTTGAACTATCGAAATTTTCTGCTTGACATGCAGTCAATCCGTCGAGCAGTTGCTTAGCCACTCATTAGCGAGGCATCATTAGGGCAAATAACTAGAACCTCTCTCTCTTTGCGGATGTGAGATGGGGCTTTCCGTACATCGTGTCTATCCAGCAGTAATTGCTTCTCTGTCTATCCAGCAGTAATTAAGTCGAAGTAATGATCAATATTCTGCAAAACCCTCCTTCTCTCTCTCTCCGCTACCCCCCTGCGCTACAGTTTAGCATCGCTAATACCTGCGCACCCACAGGAAGCACCAAGCAGATGTTTACGAAGATGACAAAGCTGGGGCTGGGTGGTGGGAATGGCCTTCAAAAGCTTCTTTCGTCAAAGAGGACAAAAGCGAACATGTTCTTCAGTCATTACAAAAAAGACTCTCTGTCAGGCAGGAAAAAATCTTCGGACATAAAAAAAGCTTATGAAAAAAAACCTACTTTGGTGTAATTGGTGTCTTTGATGCTATCTGTGATTACCCACATTAAGACCATGCATCAAAGACTATAAAAAGGTCACCTGAGACCGACTTTTAGCCTGAAACAGGGACTGGTAGTGACGAGGGTCCTTAATCCTCCTCTAAGATAGGAGGCGGTAGATGCAGGAGAAGACTATGAACTGATGTAAAACACCAACATAAGTACAGCTGTCAATCACGTGACTTTCAAAGAAACGGTTTTGGTAATAAAATGGTTTGTAAACTCGTTTTCTCTCTCAGAAACTCATACAATTTTTTGCACTCACATACATACACACCTCATATACATGCACGCATATTTGCAGGCAAGCAAACACACACATACACACTATCGCACGCACATACTCATACACGCTTTGGCGCGCGCACACACGCACATTCACGCCCCCCACACGCGCGTGCACAGCCCCCCGCCATCCCCTCCAGAACTCTGTAAAGGCGCAGGTGTAACCACGCACGCGCGTCCTCCTTAATTGATCACAGCCTGAACGGCGAGTGCCAGAAGTCAAGATACCGTGGATATCGTGTCGAGCCGCAGCAAGAGAAGACAAAAACAAATTGATTCCTGCAAAAGCAAACGCAGTTTCCTCCCTTGCCTAAACAGCGCTACCCTTCACCTCATTCTCCCCCCTCTTTCCCCATCCCCATCTCTCTCCATCCCTCTCTTTGCCTCCCAGGGCATCTTTGCACAATCACGGTGATATAATTGATCCTGGGAGGACGCACGGCGAGCTGGCACAAAAACCTCCTGACATCAAAGCCGGCGCTGGCAAAGTCACTTTGCAACCGAAACCTTCTTCTTGTCGCCCACCGAGCGTCGGCGTCCGTCAGGTGGCGTGCACGCGCGTGTCGAGATTCCTCTCACGTCGTGCGACCACTCTCACTCATTCCACTTTAGTGCTTTGCTTACTTTTATCCATCCTTTTGTAATGATAACTGCAATCGATGACTTCATTTCTTTTTTGTTGTTATGTTATTTTATTTATTATTTTTTTGGGTAAGTTTTTCGTTTGTCTCTGGCATTACCTGGGTTAATGCTCATGGCACCTGGTCATCCAGTCCATCATACTACCCTCGGTTGGTAAAGCAGGAACTCCAACCCCAATATTAAAGACCAACCTGAATGGTTTGCATTTTTTGCAGATATCGGTAGATACAGGCGATATAGACTTATCCTGTAAATTTCAGCTTCCAAAACCTATCCGTTAATTAATTAACCGCTACGATTCGCACCTGAAAGAAAATAAACAAATTAATATTGTGGATAAGCAATAATTGATAAAAAAAAATTATTTGATCAGAATGTCTTTCAGATACAATTTCTATAGCTTCTTACAGCTCTTGCTATTTTTTTTTTAAAAGATTGTATCTCGTTTTAATTGTAAGTTCCATGCGTTACCCTCTGACCCCCAAACACCTTTTCAACGAGGAAAAAAAAAAGCGTTTAAAGAAAATATTCGTTGTGCCGATCGGTTAGGTAACTTCACCTCCTTAGAGGCTCATAGTCAGGGGTAAGTTTGTCCAAGAAACTTCGCTAGCTGGTTCCCTACCTGAGTTATAGCAATTTTACCCCGATAAGTAAACTGCCGATGTTCATAAATAAGATGTGTGGGTACGTGACTGGAGGACAGGGTCACTCATGATTCATGTTATCATGGTTGGGTGACGTTGCTAGCCCGAAAACTTTCATTTCACCTTCTCTTTTCTGTCAAGATTTCCCATCTCAGCGACAGATTGTCCATTCTTTAGTTTCCTAGAGGCGAGTGTAAGAGTTTGAATGTCATGCAGAGTACATATATCTCACCTGTCCTGCGTCACTGTCCAGATTTACCTACGGTATTTGCGTCTGTCAGCCTCGCTCTCATTTTCGAAGACTGATAGAAAAATAAACGAAAAACCCTGTGTGTCCGGCTACTGTATACCACTCACATCTCGAGAACAGATACTGCGAAAAACTCTTTGCACAGGTAAAACATTGTTGCTTATCAGGTGCACACGATGTGGTGTGTAAGGTAATACAGAAAATATTGCTGAGAATATTATGGGTTTGTAACACACACACACTGCATTCTGTTGGTGGGCAGGAGGGAAATGGTTTGATTCCTGTGAGCTGTTATGCCCATTTCTACGGGCTGTATGTGATTTAAGGGGAAATATTGTAACAGTTTTATGATCACACGCCAACTGTACAGTGGGTGGTTACTCACACTTTGTTCTATCAGACATACTTCGCGCTGTGACCTGTCGTGCACGTGCATTAGTTCCAGAACATCTAAAGCCACACACACATACTCCCAACAATAATTATGTTTTCAGTACATTGTGCGCATTGAAAAACAATTTTCTGAACCGACATTGAAAGATTCTATTTCTCATTTTCTCAATCCATCACTCCTCCATTCCCGATTCCTCCCCACCCGCAAGGTAAGAGGCCGTAAAATGTTTTCACCGTTAGTCCTTTTCTCATCTTCTAACATGCAAGGCAGTTTGTCATCGAAAAAAACTAACTCGTAATTTAAGGATCTCAAACCTCAAACGGATGTAAGAAAAATGGATACGGGTAAATCGTCTTTCCACGCGACTAAAAATGCTTACTGGCCAATGATGCACCTTGCAGTGACGTCAATAGGAAAGCCAAGGCGCGCTACTCTGGAGTGAAATATTGAAAAACTTTAGTTCAAACACCCTACCCGTTCCACCTCACCTCTCTGCGTGTTTGTGACGCCAGAATATACAACGATGACGACGAAGCCGTCAAGAACAATAACTCTCGTCGCTAATCTTCCTTCCGGTAGATTCTTTTTTTTCTCTCTCTCTCTACCAAGAACCCTGGACACATTTTTGAGTTAAAGAACGAAGGAAAGGGGAGGTAAGCGGTAGACATAACTGTACTGTTCGTCTCTGACGTCACCGGGTCCCTTCTCTTGACGTCATCGGGATGAACCTTTCACGACCCGGCTCGGTCTTACCTCATATTTTCCCAGGTAAACCGCCAGATTTCTGTGCACCGGCATGCAGTTGTTTGGTTTTCTTTTGCGCTCGTGTTTTGTGTTCCCTTCATATGCTGCAGGTGCGGGCAGCTTCTTTTTTTTGGCTGGAAGACGGGAGGAAAAAACCCAGCCCCGTCGGTGATGAATGCGGGAAAGTGGTGCGAGGGACTTGAGCACAAGAGCGGCCTGGAATTCTGGTGTTGAGAGTTGCACCCACGCAGCGAAGGTAGCCCCTCCATCTCGTGCTTGCTGTTGGCACACTGTACCGACAAGCTGTTACATGTGGCGAGGTAACGTCCTCGGACGCCGCTGCTTAACGAGACAAGTCTTACCTCCATCTTGTTTTTTTATTTCTGGCTTATGAGTTCTGCTTGATAAAACGTTTCATTGAATAAACAGAGTGGGCGATTTGAATAACGAAAGCGAGGCAATCTGACTGATAGACAAACCAGAAAACATACAAACACACACACTCTTCGAAAACGTCACCCATCCTAACCAAACTATCCTGATAGTGTACTGACCCAAGCGAATAATAATGATACTGATCCTAGCAAACACTCAAACAGCGGCAATGATCCCGGCGAACACTCTCACAGCATCAGTGTTACTAGGGAACACTCTAACAACGTCACTGACCCCTAGGAACACTCCAACAACGCCACTGATCCCTAGGAACACTCTAACAACGTCACTGATCCCAAGAAACACTCTAACAACGTCACTGATCCCAAGAAACATTCTAACAACGTCACTGATCTCAAGAAACACTCTAACAACGTCACGGATCCAAAGGAACACTCTAACAACGTCACTGATCCCAAAAAACACTCAACAACGGCACAGATCGTAGCGAACACATCAATAATCCTAACTACTCTAATGATGTTACAAACTACACTAACTACGCCCATGACATCACCATCTACACTAACTACACCAATGATGCTACAAACTACACTAACTACGCCAGTGACATCACCAACCACACTAACTACGCCAATGATGTTAGCCAACAACTATGATGTGTGTCGTCAACTCTATCCTCACCAATTCTCTCACCAAACTTACTTCTTCTCACGTACAAACAACCCGCGCTGTCTTTCTAATTTCGCTACAGCTTGTTGACAAATATCAACATGCAAACACATCAAAATATGTTTACACACCGCCTTTCACGCTGCTGGAATCTTCCACGCGACTCCCGACAGAAAAAAGAAAGGGACGAGAAAAAAGTCGATGCTAGAGCCAGATCGCGAAATGCAAGAAGAAGAAGAAGACAACTTTTACGATGTGAAAACAAGCATCAGATTGTTGGCATCTGCCACCCTGCGATCACATGACTAAACTGTTTGATAGTTCGGGCATCCACTGAGAAGACCCCGACCTTCTCGTCTGCGACAGCAATTCGCATGAATAGCCAATCAGACAGATGGCTCGCCTGGGAGAGCCCCGTGCGTTGGCCTCTCAGTACACAGATGGATACCGGCATGAACATCATAAGCAAACTCTGGACAGAGAAAAAAAATCACTCACAAAAAGCGAAAGGATTTTTAGTGCACCGAGAATGTCTGTGTGTTTGCGCGCGTGCTTGACTTCATGCGAGAAAGACAGAAACATAACATGAGAGAGATTGTTTACCCCACTACCCAAAATCATGCGAAAGGCAGTATTTCTGCCAAACAAAACGTGACCCAGGAGCATGCGCACACACATGCATGCACGCGCGCACGAATATCAGGACGCCCTGCTCGTGATGTGCACTCAGTGCTTTACTCTCGTCAGACCTCGTGCATCAGTCGTCATTGGCTGCCAGCCTCCTCCACATCCTAGTGGAGGAACATTCAGCAATAGAAGTGTGAATGTGAATAGCTTTGCTCCACGTGTAACAGTTCATTTCCGTTTGCAGACATCTTGAAGAAATAATATACAACTAATTACAATTAAAATTCAACTTGAACAACTCTTAAGAGTTTTAAGTAAACCGTGCACTTAAGCGCATTCGTTAATGGGCATTGGTTGTGAATGAAGTCTGTAGCGAAGAATGGATTTAATTTAACAAAATCGTAAACATCTGTGTCTGTCTGTACAATGTTTTAAATTTAAAATATTTGGAAATATTTGAAGAGCAATCAATTTGGCGGTAGCCAACCCATCTCTAGCCTTGAAGATAAATCGTTTATTTTCATTTCGAAACCGATTTTCTGAAGCTTAGAAAGCGAATATGAAATATGATGTAAGTTTACATACTGAAATATCAGAGATATATATAGAGAGAGGGGATATAAATGTACACCTTCCACCAACTATAAAAGGTGATGACAGTTACAGCAAGTAACCGACTTCCGTTTGTGTTGTTCTTTGATTTACGGCTCGATGCAAGAGAAATATTCATAAAAAGTGAAAAAAATGAAAGGAAGGGAAAAGATGAACATGAAACTACAGTGATCGTTCTTTCCTCCTATTACACCTAATCTTGACGAACAACGAATCCCCACTAACACGATTAAAATATATTTATACAAAAGTTCTCTGTTCATCACAAAATAAAAATAAAAAGATAAAATATCTCGCACATAAAAGGGGGTTTTGTGTTTCTATGTTTGCTTGGGTTTCTTCGGAGGGAAGGGGTGTTGTAAAATTTTCCGTAAGCATCTCCGAGATAAAACTTTTTTAAACGGACCGAATTTTTTTTTTTTAAATGTCGGCTGAGAAGAGTATTATTTTGACTCGATCGAAACTTCTTTTTTCAGATTAAAATTAATCAAAATTAAATGACCCAATCACAGGCAAATCTGTACAGTTGGGAAATCCCAAATAAGGTTACAGATGGACGTTTCCGTCGGTTACAACTTTTTTGTCAGACAAAAGATGAAAACATATCCGTTCAAAGGTATGAAGACCTGAAGGTGTGTGCTTTTTCCCAACTTCGTGTCACTCGACTGAGAAACTGTGTGAACTAGTTACACACACACACGGCTACACACACACACGGTACACGCAGGAGGTGATGATGGATGACAACACATCCAATGAAGTGTTACTCAATTCCCGTTTGTCACGCAACTCGACAGTTCGCCCCGACACGCGGCCAGTCGATGCGAGGAGGAGATAAAAGTGATCGCCACAGGTGACTGACAAACCGTGGCGACCTCCAGCTTTTGAAGCCAGTGGCGGACCAGCGAGTACAAGCAAAGCCCTCCATCAACTCTCGACATCCAATGGTGCGAGGTTTGGAGAGAACTACTTTTCTGCGCGTTGTTCTGTTATAGCCTCCGGAGCAATTAGAATACTGACGACCCTCGCACACGCACACGCACACGCACACGCACACGCACACGCTCATACACTCCCCACTCCATCCATTTGACCAAAACGAGGTTTTACTTTTATAAAATCCAGAAACTGCTTACCTGGTCGACGGAAGAGAGCAGCAATACAGCGATCTGTAAAATGGACAAAAAGACATCTGGTCAGCGAGAAGGCATGAAGATACAAACACCATAAACATGCCCTCTTCATTAACTGTAAGCACAATGCAATAACACTGGACATTATTGTTATGTACAATCGGATATACATCCACTCGGTGAAGAGACATAGCCTACAATATAATGAATTTTTAATGAACTTTCCAGAAGTACTGTTAATACACATAATGTTATTAAATCATTGTTACAGCTATATATAATATAAACACTGCTTGACTCAGTTGCATCCTCAACATGATATTGAGATTGATGATAACAGGGTATTGTAGTAAGACAATGAGGTCTTGCAGTAGGATGGCGGCGGATACTGTTATCAGGAAGTCCTGGGTTCACAATACAAAATCGATAATGAGAGGGTCAGGCACGAACCAATCGGTGAATCAAAGAAAGAAATATCTCAGGTAGCTGTAACCGACTACAACCTCTGCCTGCTACCCTCTTTGGAATTTGCCAAAGAATAATATTTTTATATTATCTGTTTCTTTATCCTTGTGTCTCATAGTCAAGACAGCAAGTTGCTATCTCTTCCAATAAATAAACATGTAAATATAACACATACTAAATGCTCATTATCATGTTGTAGATTCCAGTTCATGAGATTCGTTTCTCAGTAATGTATGAAAGTTTGTTATCAAGCTTTGTGTTTATGAATTTGGAAACAATTTGTGTGTTTGGGGAGAGGGAGAGGTGGTGGTGGGGTGGATGGGAAAGACATGCCAAGTAATTTGGAATGTGGGTAGGTATGTGTAGTTGTTGGCTTTGTCTCTGCACCTGTAATAATTGAGAACTGTCAAGCATGACCAGTCGTTACCAAAGTGGGGGCTTATCGCACTCTCCATCCATTTCCTTTTCCCTCGTATGCTGTCCATTTTTCGTTCTTGCCAAGAGCATGCTTCTTGGGAGTGTGAAGTACCCGGGAAAAAACCTCCGATGGTCACATGTGACAACGAGTGTCCCGAGCCAAGATGCGAACCAAACACCGCTTAATTCTCGCAAAAGTATTCTTCCACTTACGCTCACGGGCCGCTCCCCCCCTGCATCCTCCGGGCAGTGGTCCCTCCCAAGGTGACAAATGTAGCTGTCAGCAACACGACGGTCACTGGCTGGCCGGTGACAGGCGCTCGGACCGCCACAACATCACCTTCACAAACGCTGTTGTGAGCTAATCACGTGGCCGCTAGCGTCTGTCAACCTCCTAACGCGATTGGCTGCCTAATACCGCGCGCTGGATGATTGGCGTGACGAGAAAATGACCAACAATTACACCGCCTCGTGCTGGCAGCGCCGAGTATTTGGCGGATTTCACCGCGGGGCGTGCGGAGATAAGATAAACGGGAATTGAGCCGCCTCCAGAACCTCGGGGAGGAATATGACATGTCACAATTCTATTGCCGTTCCCACAGGAGGAAAGAGAATGGAAGCGAAAAGACAGAAAAAGGGGGGGAAATAGGTGGAGGAGAAAGTGACGATGACAGACAGTTGCTAAGGGTCTCCACCCCTTCCGTGCACGACAAGGGTTGTCAAGCGTTGTCAAGGACGCCATCCAATCACACAGCCGCTAATAGGCAAACGTTTTCAGCTCGGAAATACTCTCTCGCCAGGTTCTCGGCGATGATTTTCGGTGACCAAAGTTGTCCACATCATAAGAAACACAGACCTCGCCGCCAGCCACACGTGCCAGGCGACACAATAAGCTTATCAAGCCATCACACGGCGACAAAGCTCGACAACCAGTCGATCAATGTTTACACATGAACTGACAGCTGAACACAAGACTTTTCTTGTTCAAGCCATCCATCGAACGCGGTGGACGTTACAAAATATGAGGAGAGAGATTACTTGGGAATAATAGTTCTATTCACCACAAAAGCTACGTGGGAATAATATTTCGCATTGTGTCGGACTGGCCTTGTGGGCATGGTGTTTCAATTAACCACAAAAGCTAGTTGGGAATAATATTCGTTTCTATGTTAACGGGATGTGTTATCAAGGGATGCAAACTAAAGCACAGCATTCTGGGTGGACCATTGATTGCTAAACAAGGTTTTGTTGTTTATTCAGTCGGGAGTAATAAGACTGCTTAAAATGTAGACAACTCCGGAATAAGAGAGAGTTGGTCATCTTTGCTGGCAGACACAGATTAATGGGTAAACAGGAATCTTCTGTTTAACCTTTTCTTCCCACCATTTCTTACTGGTAAAGTGCGTGTGCGAGATGAAGGGTTCAAGGCTTCTAAGCTTCTTATCATATGTTTGGCTCTAAGGAACAACAAAAGTTGAGGAGTAGGACAGGACTTCAATTGTCTGACCATCTCTGCCAAAAGCCCACAGCCTAGTATCTGGACCATAAAACCACATCATGATGACTATAAAACGCGAAAATAAGTATAGTATTATTATTTTGATTTAAATTTCATGAAATAAAGCATTAATCCTCTACAAGAACTTATTGCCCATTGAAATTCTCTTTGTTGTTGAACCTTACACGAGGGTCAACAATCTCAGGTTCCCAGCTCGAACACGTGACGATTTGGAACACAGCTGTGTGCAAGCACCTACATCTCGATCACTCCTTCCGCTATTGATGAAAAGCAAAAGCCATCAAGAGCAGATGACAACCCTGTCATGACTCCGTGTCGTAAAGCTTGTTTGATGACAGTGCACCAGGGAGCCCAAGGTCCCTGCACTCAATATACGACAAATAATTGTCAACATTCCGTCGCCTTGACGATTAACCTCGGCGCTGTACATGACGTGGCGCTCGATGACGGTTTTATTTTGTCAACATGTCATCCACGTAGACAGGAGATGACATTATCTTCTAAGGTCGCCATTGAAAATGTCGAATTGAGAGAGAAAGTGAACAGTTCTAAACACCTTGTTCAATCCACAACAACCCTCAATCTGCTATGTATGAAAGTTATAAACACATTTTTATAAAAACAAAAGTTAGGTGTTTACAGATGATGTGGTATTTTGCAGTATGTATGTTCGTATACCAGTTGGTATCATATGTAAGACCTCTCTCTTCTGTGCAACGCCAACGACTAACAAATAAAAAAGTTACAGTAGCATCCTTACTCTACATAAACTCATCACAGTACTTATTGCTTGTTACAACTAAAAATAAAATGCAACTATCTCTTGTTGATGCTAAGAACATTAGTCCACACAAGGTAAACCAAACGTAAAATTGCAGGTGCGTTACACGAGGTGACTCTTACTTTCATGTCTCCCTTTTATTTGTTTATTTTATTTTTCACTTGCTAATATGCGGTAACGACATGTGTTAGTTAGGAATCTGCTTATTGTTCCCGACACAAATTCTCTTCCTTCGTCCTTGTCCCGGGCAGATCACCCTAGCATCTATTGTTTGTGGCAATGCGATACACAGTTAAGCCTGTAGAATGCACCTTGGCATATACTTCTACACCACATGCGACAAAAACGACCTGAAAACACTGTAACCACGGCTACCAATGTTGTCTGCCACGTCACCTATCGCCCAACACCGTAGACTCTCTAGAACCATCGCTTGACCGTTGGTTAGACTTTCAAACTGCTACTGTCTGTCTTTCGGTTGACAGGAGAACATAACGGAAGCCGAGATGAAGCTGTTTCGTGGAGGTTGTAGCTTCTGGCAGCTCCATCATGGCCTGAATGCCATGACAAACAATGTGGGGCTTGTGGGCCACCGCTGTCAGCAGACATTGCTGAAGGAAACTGAAGAGCGGCTCAGGAAAGGTAACTCTTAATACGAAGCACGTGCCGGCATGGCGGGGGCCCCGCAGTGCACGCGAGCTCAACCGCCCGACGTCTGCGGAACGCTGCTCGCGGCGAGCGCTAGCCGTGGGTCCATCGGTCGCTAAAATGGCCGCCGTCAAGTCGCAGACAAGCGTATGTGTGTATGTATGTGTGTGTGCCGTAATCGTTGTTTGTTATGCAATGTTAGAATGGACACACTGACCCTCTTTGACTACTACACCTCGGCGAACTCTCGACAGAATCTTTTTTTTTCTCTCTCTCTCTCTCACAACATGTCGCTGAGGACGAAATATTCCATCATATTAATCAAACGAAGAAGACCAAAATAGCTGTTTCGCTGATTTTGTGTTTTTGATTTCTCGAGACGGAGGAATTTTGCAGGAAAAATGTAATAAACAATATAACTCCTTGTGGAGGAAGCTCTCCCTCTCTCTTTATCTCTCTCTTTGCCATACTCTCCACTCCCAGCCTTGTGTGTCTTGTTTCTCTCTTTCTTAGACATATAAATTTCAGGACAAAACAACAAAAATCAACATTAGCAGAAATTTACAAATCGGATCAGAGCAACACATCCGAGCATTGTCATCTGGGCTGCTAGCCATTATCTCTATTGATGTCATTATCGTCATTTCTCGCTCGCAGCGACGGAAATATTCGTTTACCATCAAATAAATCCATCATCGGGATAAAATAACCAAAGAACAACAAAATCTGAAGCTGGCCGACTCCTTTAAAAATCTTCAACTCAAGAAATTTTGTTTACAAGGTATGGAAATGAGTATTATTATTATCTGAGGTCAAAGTTGAAGCTAGTTTTTTTTCCCCCATTCTAATATGCGAAAGAATGATTTATGTGGCCGTTGCACACCGCCATTTAAACCTCCGCGTGTCTGAACACCACTTCCCTCTTGTCGATTCTCCCCCGCTGGGTGTTTCGTAACCAAAATTCCCACAAGGGGCTCTGACACCAAGATTCAGCCGTCGAAGAACCTCCCCGAGGTCGGAGGTCGCAGCAGGCTGAAACGTTTCGTATGTTTTCAACCCACGCCAGACCTCCCAGCCGAACTAATTCAAGGTCCCTCCCGAACTGCGTGTCACGTGCACAAAGGTCAGAGGCTGCGGCAGCAGCTACAGTGTTCCGGAGATGTGATCACAGAAGGATGTAGCGCCTCTGCGCATGCGCTGCGTTTCCAGAGTAGCTCCCTGGAGAACGACCTGGGCAGCTTCGGGTGGCACTGCTCCCCACCCGACCCTACCCACCCTTGGAGCCATGCTGATAAAGGTGGACCGGGGCGCGGCCGGAAGGAGGGAGCAAAATAGAAATGCATTTGCTGGATCGGCAAAACAGCTCTACAATAATACATGGAGAATGAGTTGAGTGCACGCAGGCAAAACAGAAGCCACCAAAAATAGATTTTTCTTCATGGATGACAGAATGTGCTAATAAGTGTAAGAAAGAGAGAGAGATGGAGGAGGAGGAGGGTGAGACAAAATGCCACCCGTTCGAACGAGAAAGATGTGGTGAAAGGTTCTCTACACGGGATTTCAATTAAGGCGGCGATCGTTTCTCGCATAGAAAAGCGAACTGGGAAGAGCAGGGTGTCCTTTATTATTAGAGCATTTTCTCTCCACTTTGGCCATTGTCACGTACTAGGATATGAATTCGGTTACTGAATCTTCATTGGCGGGTTATGTCACGTGACTATGTTCCTCTGAGCGTCTCGCGTCACCTGTGGACACATGGCGTCAAGGAGCAGAAACACCTGGACGTACTTCGTCACAAAGTGAAGCACACCTGGACACATACAGTTAACACAGTCGTCTGATTGTCATCTCACAAAATGAAATATTCCTGTATTTTCTGGCATGACGGTAACCCAGCTCCCCTACCCCAACCTCAGCTAAGATCCACCCATACAGGTGCACAGTCCACACCTAGCACACCACACGCGCACGAGCGCACGGAATAATCACAGATACGCGTTGCAGCTGAGGGATTCGACAACAGCAAGTGTGCCACCCCCCCCCCCTTCTCCTCAATTCCTGGGAGGAGACATGCACTCTTGGGTACAAGCCCGCCATGGGTAACCTTTAAGGGTGACCCGCCCCTTATCCCGTGGCCCTGACTAGGGTGCGTATCTTGCCGTAAAGCAATACCCAGTTATCCGCTCTTGCGATGCCCCCTTTTGTCTATGACGACACAATTCTTCCCATCTGGCACCGCGATTTCCCCTCCACCCCGCGCCCGTGCCAGCCTTGCTTCCCCCATTCTCACCACCCCACCCCTTGTTGTTTTTTCAACCCCGCCGCGACTTGAGGGGCGAGTGTTTGGGACACTTGAACTCTGGTCACCATGCTGAGCTAAAGTTCAAATGTAACTGTCAGTACACTTGCCAGAACAATGGCACCAACTTGTCACGTGATCGTCTAACTTCTAAGCGGTCTTGAGAACCGCGTACTTCTCAAATAAGTCAATATTTTTCCCGGCGAAAATAAAATAAATTTCGAGAAAGCAAAGTGTCGCGATATACTTTTTATTTACATATAAATGTGGGGTGGATGCTTGAACCCTTTGCAAATTCACACCGTTCGTTACCAAGCTTAGATTTGCTACTTCTTTAGCCTATAGTAGTGTTTATCTCCCCTTTGTTAAAAAAAAAACAACAATCGGCGGAGTCATCTCCCTTCCCCTACATTCCCTTCACTGCGGTCTGGTCCGCGAGGGCACTGAGCGCTGACAGCCAGGCCAAGTGGCATCACCAGGGTACCCTTGGTAACACAAACTATTTGCCAAACACCATCACGTATTTGAGAACGATGCCTCAATAATGCCAGACTCCCAAAAGACGATCACCACTTCCTGGGGGAGAACACCAGGGCTTCCTCCACGGAAATGTTGCCATGCTCCTCCGGATACAGTCATCAGGTGCAAACGCACGCTAGGTAAATAACCACACTTTCACACCACAAACACATGAATAAATACAGATATACAGCCAGTCTCCGAATTACAAAACAAGTATATTTACATACCCGCCTTTAGTCGACTGCGCATGTCGAAACACACAAATCTTTATAATCAGCCAGTATTACATCTTTCCTTTCTATGTCAATAAAACGTTTCAGAAACTTTCCCAAATATTCCCTAAAAAAATTAAACACAATAATATTAGCGGAACAAATTGGTAGGAAACTGTCATTTAATTCCTACACAAAGTCCTCGCCCCTCCCCACCCCACACAAATTGATTAATTAACGAGTGTCTTTCCTCAGACAACCTCTCCTCCAGCGCCGCATCCTCCACCAAGAACTTATTTCTGCATTATTCATCAACTTCTGATGTTCTTAACAGCTGCTTTTCCCATGAATTATATTTTCAAAGACATTGCTATCCGTTCGTTAACGGCCCTTGTTCAATTAGTCGTTTTTTTCCAGTATTTTATGTTCCTTGGCCTTGTCATCACCATCCATATTGCAAACGTCTGCTTTTTTTTTCTCCTTACACATCAAACACAGTTTTCGTAGAAGTCTGATGCTGGTCATCTGTTGTTTATGACACTTCTAAGCAGGTATTTCGGAGTGAACATAAATTCAGGAGGTTTGTCTGACCTAGCACCTGCTGCTGGATCCGGTAATTTTAATTAAATACAGGTAAAGACAACTCCTGGAAAGATGGTAAACCCTCGTGCATCATTTCTTGTGTACTAACTTACTGGCACTATCACGTGATTTGATGCGCGTGTAAAATGTCGGCTTTGTTTTTTTTGTTGTTTTTTTTTGTTTGTTTGTTTGTTCGTTTGTTTGTTTGTCTGTTTGTTTCGTTTGTTTGTTTGTTTGGGTTTTTTTTTTTTTTTTTTTGTTCTCTCATTTTTTTCTTTGTTTTAATTTAGGATTTTACCCTTTCTTTCTGATCCAACTCTCCCAATTTTCAGACAAACAGAGCAGGACGCGCACAAACACAAATATGTTCTTCGTATCCCAGGTGACCACCTCGTTCGTATCTCGAGTTTAAAAAGTTTGTCCTGAACACACTTCGTCTCCTCACAAAAAAGTCGGTTGTTGGGACTATTGAGTTTACTGTAGCTCTCACGTGGTGTTAATCGAGTCAAGCCGCTACAAGACGGACTGAGCTGCTGTAACGAGGTCTCCCGAGTGTCATTAAAACTTTTTAGTGTGACACATGGAAACTGTAAAAGTGGGGCGAGGACCTGTCACCACCAATACCGCACGAAACAACAACATCGCCTTCGATGTCGGCCAGCCGTCCAGCCATCCAGAAGAGATTGACAAAATGGCAACGGAAGTAGAAGAAAAATAGAAAGAAAACAGATGATGGACGACACGCGCAAACAAAGCGCAGAACGAACAAAAGAAAGCAAAAACAGACAAACGAAAGAACAAAGTTAAAAAAATAGTATGATGGACTAAAAAAAAAAAGCAAATAGAATGAACGAACGGACAAATAAAAAATGCAAAAAATATAGAAAGTGGATTCAGGGAAGGAAAAAATCGAACAAAGAAGAAAAAATAAAGAAAAGATGTAGAAGCGAAAGAGAACAGTAAGAAAATGTGCTAAAAAATCCCACAATTCTTATGGAGAAAAGCTAGTGATAAGCAACTTCCTGTCGGACAATGACATAGATGGAGGAGCGTTACCTAACGCCTCACTGACGTCCACCCACAAGCCAAGGGAGGTTAGAACGCACGTCTGTTCTACTCAAGCTATTTTTAGCCACCGACATCACGCTTATCATGGCTGCCAAAAGGTTTGGTTGATGGCGTGTGACGCAAACCAACTCCATCATTCACGCTCCAACAACTAAACTAATATTTCTTTATCTGCTGCTGATGATGGTGGTGCTGCTGATGGGGGGAGCTCGCGATTTCGCTTGAGATTTTCTCCCTTTGGTCTTAACAGCTCTTCATACAGTCGTAGAGTTTTTTCCCTTGGACCGCAGCTCTTCCAGTCGTCGCACCTGAAGCATCACGTGCACGAAAATGCCTGGTCACCGAAATTCTTGTGAAGGTGGCGACTGTGTCTCGCATCCTGACATCATCACGCAAAATCTGCTTGCACGTGCACATCAACAAGCCGAGCTCTCTCGAGCAAATACAAGATCAAAAAATCCGAGAGTGAGAAACGAATGAAAAACCGACTGCAAAATAAAAATGGATAATGATTTTACAACAGGAAAGCTCTAATTATAGAAACTTTCTTCATTAAAGTGTCAAATCGTTATAAGGTTTTTATTTTAATTTTATTTTTTCTGATCGTATTTTGTCTGTTCCTTCACATTTCTTTTTTCATTAGAGGTTAAAAATCCGATCCAACTGTAGTCATAAAGTATACAAGACATCTGAAAGGTTCTACCTGTTGGCTACCATTATACGGTTATTGGCCACACCCCTGTTGGCACTTCTGCTGACCACACTCTTGTCTCGTATTCGTTGACCACACCCTTGTTGGCCACAAAGTCACCATTGTAACCGCCACACTCTCTACACAACTGTTATGCTGAAGGATCGAACCTTTTACACTTTTGTCACCCAAATAAATTGTAATTCAGGTAAAGTGCACGTGCTTAAAACGCCTTTCGTCGAACTTGATCCGCGCCACACCCTAGGCAAGCAGGCATCCAAACAATCTTACATCGCATACTACACCCACGCGCAGGATGTCCTTTCAAGTGCATCATCAACAATTTCATATTTATGCGGGGAACAGCATGCCTCCCAGTGGCTATGAGCTTGCAGGACGGAGATATGGCAGATGGAGGCAGAGAACCGAGCAAAAATCCTCCTTTTCCGTTCACGCCCTCCACAAAGAATCACTCAAGGGGAGATAACCGCAGCCCCTGAAGCAGTCGGTGCAGCTGCATGCGTAAGAGTATGAGGGTTGGGGAGGCAACAAAATATACAAGCATCGAGTACTTCCCATTGCTTTGATTGCGGAGGGTGAAGCTACAGGTGAGGAGGAAGCGCAGCAGAAGGGAGAGTTACAGACGGAGTTAGCGACTTGAGCGATGTGATAAGGTGAGAGAATCAACCCTGAATGTGAAACCGTGTAGACAGGCACTTATCGGGCTGACAGCAATCGGTGCAACTGATTACAAGCTTCCGTTTTCAGCAAATCCCTTCTCTTTAAATGATGGAGATGTTGCAGACAAGATGGAATAAACTCGCGGATGGTGGCAATTAAAAACAAGATACATGTCAGCAAAATCAACCAAATGAAGTCAGGAGGTTCATTTTCTGGTCCATCACTGCTCCTTGTTACTGCCCCATCACTAGCCAACATTTTTGTAGACAGACTCCGCAATGTTGCACCGAGGAAATCCTCTCTGCGAGATTGAACCTCACGTCACCATAGCAACGCCACCCTGCGGTCTGTACAGCGGGACGAGTGTGTAAATGGCCTGAAGGGCTTTTCACGCAGACGATACGCACCCAGACTGAGTCCTTAGCTGCACTGGTACCCAACGTTTGCGTGGCTCGAACCACAAAAGGAAAATAAGAAAAAAAAGAAAAAAAAAAGACACAGGTCTATGGACGGAGAATATTTGCGGGGCGGTCTGCCGGTACGTGCGACAAACAACCGTGATTATCACGGCGAAGGAGGGAATAATTAGGATTGCTAAGGACCCTCCGTCTCGTCAATCCTAGCAACTGATTAGTCCCTAGGCCTCGGCAAGAAGGGGACGAGCCCTCATCAAGTTAGCCAATGACATAACGTGGGGAAAAGGCGTTACCGAATTACCCCTCTTGGCTGACGAGTTTGTCGCCCTTTTTTTTAACGGTGGAGTCCGCTGGCGAGAGACGGTTCGGCCCCATCAGGCTATGGAAGAGGAATGAGCTTGTGATGTGTGGGGGGGAGGTAGGGTGTTGGTTGGATGGGAGGAAGGGGCTAGCCGACGAGTAGAGAGCAGGAACAAACAATTTCTCGACGATAGCGCAATCTGTAGCCCCTCCCCAGGGCTCGCCGGTCCGCGCCGATCGCCTCCCCCCGACATCCAACTATCCTCGATCCACCTCCGGAAAACCTCGTTTCTCGTGCAAAATTGACTCCTTTCACCGCAATCATCTGCTTTAGCGGGACGGGACCGTTAAAAGATCTTGTCCTCCTCTAGATGAGATGGAGAATGAGCAAATAGACGTCACGTGGGTGCTGGGTGACAGGGCTACAATGGCGGAGTCTTGGCTGCTGATGAGGTTCATCTGTGTCAACGTTTCACTGCAGGCAGGACACAACAGGACGGCTATTTGCGGGTGTGTGTGCTGGGGTCCATGGACAAGGCATGCACCAGATCGTCAATGCCAGCCGATGGGGGGAGCTTGGATGGTGCAAGCGGAAGGCGTCCAGTTGTCGCCCTTACTGCTAAATAAAGCAACAGTCCGTCCCTCCTCTCATTTCAAAGTCATCGGAAACTAATTAGTATGGGAGGGTTATGTAAAGACTAATGTGAGAGAGAGAGAAAGAAATAAACTTTTTTGCCGAATGTGGTAGTGTAGAAAAATCATAGAAAATTATTACAAAAGCCAGTTAAGACATTTACTGAGATTAAGGATTACATCTTTCAGGGTTGAAAGACAGGAGTGTGGGATAGCAATAGATGAAGCATTAGATAACAATGTTTACAATAAAGGATGTCGCTCTCACGAATGAGAATATGGAAGAAACTTGGTGACACAAATGTCATCTCACTACGATGATGTGATGACAACACGTGCTTTGCTCTAATGATTTCAAAATCTTTCCACAGTAACATGTTGTAAGGCAGGAAAATACCCCAATAAACAAGGCAACACAAGGTTTGAGTAGACCTGACAGGGAGTGTAAAGTCAGTTCCAAGCTCGACCATGGAGGTCATGGGCGAGCTCCGAGAGGAAATCTCCAGCCATTTACGTGGCTACCTCCCGCGATCACAAAAGCCACTTCTGCAGCACGGCCACGAGCAAAAAGCTTCTAATGAAATCTCCCCGTGATGATTACATGGAAACGAAAATCGTGTGTGCTGACATGTTTGTCCGCGGGGAGCCGGCTCTAACAACCTCCATCACAAGGAGGACTCCCACAGCAGGTCGCCTTGTCAAGAGGCCCAGAACACAAAAAAAAGGGGAGAGAAGCGCGTACGAAAGCTCATTGCCTCCCCTGCTTTTTAATGGTGGTGAGGGAGGACAGAGAGGGTTGGGGGGAGAGAATGGACTATAAACCAGTTGCTCGCCAGAAGAACGAAATGTCGGATGTGGTGGAGGTGTAGTGCCGGACGGTGAGCGAAGATTCTTGTTCTGGAAACTTCATCGACGCGATGTTAACGCTCGTCAGAACGAGCACGACGACGTCCAGCGTTGTTATCATGATGATAATGACGAGAGAGGCAACTGTGCTGAGTGGACAAAAAAGCGGGCGCCGAGAACAAACAGGGATCTTGTGTAGTCATTTTTTTTAAAGTAGAGTGGTTCACTGTGTCAACAACTTTAGGCAAAGAAGACAGAAAAAATACTCTTGGTTTTGGTTGTGTCCCACTTCGTCTGGGTTTTTTTTTAACACATGGAAGACAGAGCTGACTTCAATACCAAGAGGCTTCGTGGGCGAATCCCCGAATCCCCAGTATCTAATTCTGAAACATTCAATTCCATGATTTCGCGATCGTGAAAGGCTCGCACATAAAACAAGCAAGGACACTCGTCATTCCAAAGAAACGTGTGCACGCAAATAAACTCACTGAGACAAGCGAGATGTTCAACCACTTGAGATGTGAGGAATAATGTCTGAAGAAATAAATCAAGAACAAAGTGAAAGATGCTCCACGTGCTCCGAAGGAGGAATAACTCTGCAAAGCAGAATGTGCAGAGTTACAGGACTTTGCCGCTCATTAGGTCTGTGCACGGATTTACGCTTCTACTTATGTTTCACACACACACACAGATGCACTTTACCCTCCACCCTCACCCCGTCCTTTTCTACACAATTTCTACCACAAAGCAGTTATGCTCCAATGAGTTACAGCTCTCAGGCCATTACTCCGTGCCCGCTGAAACGATTGCGCGTTTGAAGTACTGGTTGTAACCGTTAGAGGTTAAGCTTGCCTTACCTCCTACATTTCTCGACCTAACCCCAGCGACCAGACTCGGTTCCTTTGAGGCAAGAAGAGCAAATACCGTTAAGAAAAAAAAAAACTAAATGCAAGAGGTATTCAAGTGCAAGCAAAAAAGAAAACAAAAACAAAAACAACAACAACCGTGTCTGGCTGTATAGGGTATCACCGCAGAACCTGGAGCCGGGTGGAAGAGGTACAAGAGACGGGGGGATGGGTGTTGAGTGGCGGATGAATGTCAAACAAGGTGAAAATTACAAGATGGCTAGAAAATTGCGGGCATAGCTGACTGGATTAGTGCCTAGTCAGGTGAATCTTTAAAAAACTAAAAGCGTAAATATGATCCAACAGATAATTAATTTCAAATCTTTTCTCTTTCTACAATGGTGAGTCTTCAATGCTTCACCCCTGGCTGAGTATAGTACTGTCCTATTTCATTAAAAAAAAAAACGAAATCAAGTATCTCTAATTATTAAAGGCTAAGCCTTCTTGAATATCCTCCTGGTGACCCCGCCTCCCAGGAGAAGGAGGAGGTTTGTTGGCCTACAAAGGATGTGCTCACAGGGAGACACGTGCCGACTCACAAGGGAGCACGCGCCTAACCTCGCGGGGAGGTTCTTTCTTGTGATGGAAGACCGTAGGATGGAATTCCTGTGAACTCCGATAATGTATCAACACCCTCCACCCATCACCCGCCACCTCTCGGTTTTTGCTGATTAGTAAATGTGATCCTTGTGATTGTTTTTGGTAATTGCTTCGTTAGTCAATGAAATGATGGCCGGTAATTACCGACACAGTCGGCTTGACAAAAAATAAATAAAGTCAGTGAAAGATGAAGGGAGGAAAAGATAAGTGTCATCAAGTGGGGAATTTTTTTCTGGGTTCTTATTCATGGACGTCCTCAAAAATGCCATAACCTGAGAAATGAATGACTTGGTCAAGCTAAAACCTAGCTCTCAATTCGTAAACACCTACATAAGTGCCGGTAAACACCCGGCTTAACGCGAACCCCGATAAATGGCGCCATTGCACATGCGGTCAAAGGGCGACAAAACCCTAGAATTAAAACGAGAAATATTTTTTAAAATAACAGCAGCAAGCAAGAATCTGCGGAAAGTTGAAATATTTTTCTTGGGGAACTAGACGACAAAGACATTTATTTATTTTTAGTTGGAACAAAGTGATTTATGGGACAAGTCGGAGGGCACTAAGTCGACCATATTCACTTTCATGCTATCCTAAGATTATCAATACGATGAAAAACATCTACCAACGGTTCTCTACCATTATTTAACTGCCTAGATTATTTGTTAGGTCTAGAAAAAAAAACTGTGTTCGGTTCTGTTGAACTAAACATCGTAGTCACCGCCATAGTTACCCTATCCTAGAGAAAGGCATCGGAAGGAGGCTCTCTGATAAATTACCGGCTGGTAAACCGATTACGGCAGGCCTACCTAAGTCTATGATTACACGGTTATAGCCGCTATCTCCGGGTGGCAGACACACACAGCTCGGGTAGAGTAAATGCTGCGTAAACGTGCTTTATGAATGCCAGCCTAGATGTTTGTAAGCACAGGCACGCAGACAAACCGTTAGTCACCAAGATAACCAACAATAATTAGCCCGGACGGTGCCTATCAGTACACAACACGTTTCTCATTTGTCATCAAATACTGCTGCTCCAGGTAGGTAGCATCTGTTATCTATTGTTCTTCATATTTCCCTGGCGACTAACATCAACCAAGCCTCCCCAGGGGGGAAAAGAGAAGGAGATAGGGAATCGCAGAGGAATTCCATATGCTTTGAGAACATATTCTGAGGCAGCGGTACTGGTCTCCCGTTACAAGACACGTGCTAGTCGTACTGGTCACAAGCCAGGTAACAGCCTTGATGGTCACGTGACATAACAGTCTTGTTGGTCACAATCCAGGTACCAGTCTTGTTGGTCACGTGACATACCATGAAAAAACTAGATTAAAAATCTAGAAAAACACGAACATCCTCTCTTGTTTTATTTTTGAGGCGCTCTCTCGTGTTTATTTTTTACCTCTGTAAACTTTTGTCTAGCTCAGAGCAGTTGCTGCTCGCAACAGTGACTACGAGCACTAAGCTCGCACTATTGTACATCAACAGGTACTATACACTGCTCCACCGTTCATGCTCCACTGTGCAGTTCACGCTCCATCAATACAAGAGCAGACCACCATTGCAAACACTAATTATCCGACATTTCGGCTTACTTCCCCTTACTCACGACTGCCTGTCCATTCATTCTACCTCCCTCATCCTTCATCCCCCATCCCGTACTGTGCAAATGTTTATCCACCCGCCTACAATGCCAACACTGCTTCATTTCTACACTTCAGAGAAATAAATCTCTCTTTCCTTCCCTCCCTGTCTCTCATACACGTGACTACCTACTGATACTGATTCCTAATTTTACATTCAAAACTTTCCACTTGAGGCCCAACAGCTTTTTCCAAAAGAAGATTTTATCCAGAATATTATCAGTCATCTATCTAATCTTCCGATTTCCAGCGTCTATCTTCTTTTATTTTCTTACTCTTACTCCTATCAATGTCCACACCTCACCTTCTTCCAAGGTTTACAAAACATTGTCTTGAGTACGTGCGCTGTTTACTTGTTCATCTGATCGTCCTCTTTCGCCAGCTGATTAGCTATCACGGGTTCAGATCTTGTCTCAGGCACGCGGTTCTTACTCTGCATGCGTGGCACTTGTTTACCGGGCTGCTTGGCCGTGACATAATTATTGGCTGGCTGGGCTCAAAGCAACAACACCCGCCCCTCCTTAGCATCCTCACCCCCACGCCTCCTCACTCTCGCCAGCTTATTCCGGCAAATGATTGTGTAAGCTTCTTTAGCCAGGCATGGAAAAAGGTAGCTGCCGGAAGGCCTGCAAAATCAGGCATAAACCGAACAAAGTTTCCGTTTGGAGAAATCGCCAATTGCTTGCCACGTCAGTAAAGAACCTTCACATTGCACTGAGCAATCGGCGCATCAATCGACAGGAACCTATTATATTGCTTACTTACCCAAATGATAAAGTAATATTAGGCTATCACAACCTGCAGCATCGAAAAAGTTACAGCTTAAAAAAAAACAAACACAAAATATTTTAGACTTCGACAAGTGGTTGAGTGTTGTCTTACTTGTTAAAAAAAAATTAAACAAATACCACACACACGCACGCATAAGATAAATTTAAAAATAAACTTCTTTACGTGGTTTTCCACAACTTTCCAACCCTATCTCCTCATTGGAAACACAAAATAGCTTCCACACTGACCTCAGGCCTGCTTAAAACCCACTGATATTCCATTAGCATGCGCCGGCCACAATCACATGGCGGAAAAATAAAAAGAGAGATTACTGCGCATGCGTAAGCAAAGCACGAGGGTGTAAGAAGGGTGAAGGAGAAGAGGGCGGGAGGGCACGTGTGAAGTGATGATGATGATGGTGATGATGATGATGGCGAGTCGATTCTGTGCCATAGCCTCACCACACGAACCCTGAGGACTGTGCTAACAGAGACAAGCCTCTGTATACTTCCGCCACCTTCCAGTCTCCCACAGGGGAGGGAGCGGGTAGACTGAGCCGCCACACTGAAGCAGATTAGTGATGGGTCATGCGTGAAGAATCGCTGTAACGGTATTGATTATCAGGGTTGTCTGGACTCGAGGAGGGCGAGGAGGGAGGCTGGCTACGATCAAGTGCAACGGTCGGGAAAGCGACGGAGTAGCGTGGGTGGGGGAGAGGGGAGGTGGGAGAATGAGACAACAGATGATGACGTCACCAGCGGATGTGTAAGCACCCGCCGACCCAACACCCCCCAACACCCCACTTTCGTGATCAGAATCGAAAACAGAAGTAATATGTCCACTCGCTCTTCGGAACTGAATAACCCCTATCCCCCGACCTCCAATGAAAATGCTAACAAATGTCCCAAAAATGGGCGAATAATATTCCCAGAATCCCATCCGTCGTTGCAAGCAGCAGGGGCCAACAGCAAGGGAGAGAATGCGCTGCTTTATGTCCCTTTGATGACCTGCTCCTTCCTGCCCTGAATGACCAGCATCCCGATGCCCGCTGCCTGTTGCTGCGTGGAGTTTCATCTTCTCGCTCGAGGCTAATATACAGCTTCACTTGCAGCATCTGTTGAGGGGAATATTATCAATACACGGCTTGGAGAAAAATTGCTGAAGGAAAAATACATCAGCCTTTAGCTTTAGACTGTCAGAAAAGTAGGACGCCACTTTTCTCTTTCTCTGAGCTGCCTCCAACCCTCACCCCCAACCGTTCTTCCCACAATCCATAGCACGCAAAATGTCCACGCGACATGATTCCACCGTGCAGCTCAAAACACATCGTTGAACGCGCAATGTGTCCGAGAAAAATGCAGAAGGTTAGAAAAATACTCTCTACAACCCTCCCCACCATCCCTTCTCCACCACCTAAAGCCAACTGTCGTAAGTCCGGACCTGATCAGAAATAAAATAAATTCCCCGATCAATGGGAGAGGGAGAAAAGCCCTACTCCTCCCTGAACACTGCGCAAAACATCGCCATACGGCGAATCGGTGACAATCTTGCATTGTCAACCTTTAACTGGTTGGGATGGTGGTGAGTGATGGGTGGGAGTTGGGGGATGGAGTGAAACAATCGTGATGAACTGCTTTGCTCAAGGTTTTATTAAAAGGTGAGAGAGAGCGGCTCCATCCTACTTAACCCTCCAAAATTTAAGCAAGATTAAAGTTACAGGATAGGTGCCGTTCGAAAACACACACTTCATCACCTTCATTTTCAGAGAAAAGACTTTTTCTCTTTCGCAGTTCTCTTTTCGGTTTTGCTCATTAGGCACAGTGTCAATCGTTTGACTGTGTGAGAGATTTTCATCATTAGACATGTTGAAAATGAGACTGGGAAACGTTTTTACTTCACAGTTATTAAAACAAAGTTTCAGACATAGTTTCTTGTAAATAAAAACTTCAACAACATACATGAACACCCTCGGCCATATGATCAGTCAGGCAGCTAGTCATCAATCAACCCAACCTTCCGAGACAGAAAAGCAAGCAAAGGTACGCAACTCCTGCAGCACAATAGTCACTCACCAACAAGGACTGTTTCCCTTGGACTGTCAGGCTGGCGCTGGCGGTAAGGTACGAAGGGGAAGGAGAGAGCTTGCAGGGTTGTCTAAGGTCAGAGGGTGAGGATGCTAGGGAAAGACAGGGTTCCTGAAGAATTCCTTTTCACATAGGTTCCATGCTGATGCGTGAAAACACCTGCAACAAATAAAAAAACCAGTAGTTGAAGTGGCTACATGCATGAACACGCGCTGTGCCAGACTGTAAATGTTAAAGGGAGCTTCGCTGGAATCCATCACTGCATTCTTCCCTCAACTCTAAAGACTGCTCACTGTCGTGTTTCGGATTTTGTAAGAACTACTGGCAGCACCGAGAAGGTTATATAAAGTGTTTAAATCACTTTTTACAAGCAGTGATGAGTACAAGTGATAAAGTGGGATGGTAACATGCCAAGACATTTATTTGTTGATTCGTTTCTTCCTTTCTTTTCTTTTTTCTTCAACAGCATTTACTTTGTACGTTCTGCAGTAATTTTTTTAAATGGATGAGAAAGTTTGGTATGGCAGGGATAAACTCTAGTGACAAGTAAAACCTATTTTCAGGAGATAAGTTCCAAGACTATTACTATAATCAAGCAACAATCACGAGTTGTTTCAACCTACACGACGGACATTACACCATTACACCAATACTAGGTAAAAACATAAAACAAGGACGAGAATCTTAGGTTCAAAGGGTTCAAACCACCAGAGGTAATTAGGGTTGACCACTTTGAGGGTTAAGCTTCAACACTCGGTACCTTACAGCAGCATGCAAAACACTGAAGCAAATCCAATCATTGGAAGTTTCTAGTATATGTCTGTTCAGCCGCGACTCCAATTTGCAAACTTGTCCGAGCTGTATTGCCTTCCTCTCACTAACACCAATTTCACAACCACCACGACACCCACCACTACCTCATTAGCATCATTTAAAAGCACAATTTGTTTTGTAAGGGGGGGATAGATGATACTCAGGCATCCCAAAGGATGTGCAACTGTGCTGATCTCCCCTCCCTAAATACCTAGAGTGAACATGGCTTGATGTGGGTTGAGACTGAAGGGTAGACGCTCACTCTCCCATCCAGACCTCGGGTAGAGGGAGGGACAAAGAATGGGAGGCCGGAAAATCCTGCATGGCGAAGGTCGGGGGTTGGGGGAACCTTTCAGCAAACCGCAGAGTTGTCTCCCGTGCTACGCACAGCTTTGTCGGACGACAGCGGGCGAGTACAGCAACCCTGAAATATTGATGTCCGCGCGGCGACGCACGCGGCAAATAATTAATGACGGGCGGTAAGCGGCAGCCGCACGAGCCTCACTATCGTGACGTCACTGGCTCGTCAAATCACGTGGCCTGCGAGTTGCCTCCCCTTGTCGAAACTAAAGGAGACGACGGGGTTAGAGGGGAGAGAGGAAGACAAAACACAGCAGTTCAAAGATTATTGCAAAGGAAATCTCATAACTGTCAATGGAGGAAACCACTTGGGAGAGAAAAATGACAAGAAGACACCGTCACGTTAATGAAGTGCGGAAACTATCATCAGTACACGCAGTTGAGGAGAAAGAAAAGGCAGCGAGAAACAAAAATAATGCGGATCAGTCTTCTTTCATGTTGGCATATCAAAACACGCGAGACAGTCATTATTAAACTCACAGCGAATTATTATAACAAAGAAGCAAACAAACAGAACGATAAAAAAATAAAGAAATTTATTTTTAGAAAAATAAAGCAATGGGAAGGGTTGGTGATGTGGGTATGTAAGGGAGGGTGGAGAGAATGCGCGGCCAATAATGACATATAGGTACAACGTTCTTCAGGATAGAGACTGTCATCTAACATTTCACAGAATCGATTCTTGATTCTTATTAAAGCCCTTCGCATCACACACCAGCTTCTGGCGACTTCCTAAGATTACAGCTGGACACGCAACGGCTTCAACGTCAAAGATTTACAGTTAGCTTAATCAGGATAAAACAGGATAATGGACCACACACAGAGATAGAAAAGAGGCAAAGAAGAAAGAAGTAGAAAAAAAGAGAAGGAAGGAAGGGTGGAGGAAAAGGAACGAAAGAGAGAAATGTAAAAGAGAGAAGGAAAAGGAAGACAGTATCACCACCGAGGTCAATAAGAAAGATGTAACAATCTGCAACAAAACATTTCGGGTTTATTTCCAGCTGGCAGCTGTGACTCATCGTTTCATTGCAAGAGCTGTGACACTTGTATAGCTTGATAGCTGAATAATAATAATAAAAGTACACGTACTCCGCGTCTGGGAAAGAGTTCAACACGCTGTGCAGAATGGATTATAAATTATACATTATACATCATACAGACGAAACGACAGCCAAGCATACACAAAAAACACACAAACACACACGTCAGCAAAGAAATGGCACGATGGTAAACTTAAAGGGATTGTAAAGGCAAAATAAAATTGCTTAGAATCTCGTTAAGAGTAGGATCAGTTTGAACCTCGTCTACTTTTGTGTCTGTTTATGAAGAAAAAGTTGAATGTTTTAAAAATGTTGTGTTTAATAAGAGAAATTACACGGGACTCTTTCGTCCTCCAATGATGTTATCTCGATCCCAATGTGAGCTGCTACAATATTGTTAGACATTGCTCGTAGCCATCTTGACTGTTATCACTAATATATCTCACTAATCCAACTAGTGACACACCAACAATCACCTGAGTTCAAATCCTAACGATGACCGACACTTCCTCTCCCTCGCTGACGTCACACAGCACACTCCAGCCTTATCACCGCCTTTACTACACCTTTAAACAGAGGGTGTGGATGAAGTTAAAGAACTGAGCAGTCGGCAGAAGACTTCACTGGATTATGAAAGGAATTTCTTAAAGAGGTGGGTTTTGAGACCACACTTGAAAGGTTCGACCGTGGACACATCTCGAGGAGAAAGGGGCAGAGAATCCCCGCTAGCAGAGCTCGAGAAGGAGAAGATGTGCGAAATGCCTCTCGTATGATGCGAGACACAGAGAAGAGGTGTAATGGCGGCTACAGCATGTCCCTCCTCAAGGGGACACACATCACTGGTGTTGCTGGACTACTGCTTCGAAGGGCCACGATACGGAGTTACTGCTCCACAGGTCAATGATACAGATGGGTTACAATGGGCGACAATATAGGTTACTGTTCCACGGTGCGGCGATACGGTTGGGTTGCTGTTCAGCAATGTAGTTATACAGTAGGATTATTCTTCTGAGGGCGACAACATATAAGGTCAGAACATTAGGGTTATTGATACAGAGGATAAACTTATGACCCTAGAGTTTATTTCGAACGATGACTCGCGATGTACAATAGGGGTCAAAGGTGAGACATCAGATCCCACCTTTTACGTTGCTATGGCAGCCGTGAGATTTTTTTTTTAAGCAGTGGTCGCACGTTGTTAATACTTGGCCTAGAACATGGCGGCACATCCCACCAGCCTCATTATCGATTTCGCTCGCCTTCTACCGGAAGTGCGGCTCCCAGTGCAGGGCATCAACACTTGCTTGGAGGGGAGAGAATGTCTGTCCCCAGGACGTGCGGTGAGAGTACTGGGCCGTGATCAAACATGAAGACAAGCTCTCTCCATCCTCTCGCCGTGGCGTGCGCGCGCACACACGAAACACGTGCACACCACTACAGGCTTGTTCACACGCGCGTCGACACGAAATCTCTCTGATGCAGGCACAGGCATGCACACTGGCCGCACGCGCAGCCTTGTATCACTTCCTAGACCTCTGTCTCCACTTCATTCCTACTGGACAGTATACAGACATCAGGCTCACAACAACAAAACTTCATCCAAATCGTCAAATAACCATATTTATAGACTCAAACCATACAGCTTCTACTAGGGCACATTTCAGTCATTTCGTCCTGAGGACATACTAGCGAACTGGGTGGGTCTTATTCGGGTGAAGCTAGACTGATAAACTTCAACTCAACCTAAATGGACGCCAAGTCAACCTAGCTCTTCTGACAGACTGACTACCTCACAACTTTTCCACCTTGTAACCGAAACAAAGCCCTCGGCGAAAACAATGTCTGTCAAGCTGCAAAGAGAGGAGAGTGGTCCAGATGGTCTTGCACAGGTAAAAATAAACAGATGCAGAGTGGCAGCTTTGTCCACTTGCCGGCCCACTCATAGACTTCCGTTGGCACTTCTCTGCACTCAGCCTCGGAACAAACCAAATACCGTCCACACGTCTGTGTCACCGTGTCCTGATGGGACCACTCAGACCTCGCAGCTTCCACACAGCTTGCAGCCAGTCTCAACCTGGGCGAGTGGGACTCCACCTCCTCCCAACCTCTCACCTCTGGCACCCACCACACGAGGTGTCTCGTCCACGAACAGAAGAGAAAGCTTCAGTGAACTCTAACCTCTGAAAGAATATTCCGTCTGTGTCTCGCGCTCTCGCTGGCTCGGGCTGGAAATCCCAGGAAGGCAATAACACCCAGTCTGTATTCTGCTGCAGATTGTCCTCACTTCACCATAACAGTTCCTCTCCTCTCCCTCCACCTCCTTTTTATCCAAGATCTACCGGAAACTATAGAACTATCTGCGCTTTTGTTGCTCTGTTTAATTTCTAATGCGATTCATTATGTAACAAGACGGGTACAACATTCTGTCGTTGTTGTCGTTTATTGTAGTGATTGCACTTATTAATTTCTTTCTGCTCGTTGATGACATTTTTGTGGGAATTCCATTACCTACAGAAAACGTGCACCCAATGAACAACCACAAACGTGTTCATCTAGAGACGAAGAGAAATTTATCATTGAAGGGGAGAAGGGACGAAGAGGAGGATATAAAAAGATTGAAAATCAAATTACCTCCTTTACGCACCCCCCCTCACCTAAAAAAAAACAAACAAAAACAGCAAACACAGACACGTTTACAAGTGTGTCAGACAAAGTGTGGGAATGTTTACAGGTGTGTCAGACAAACTGTGGGAATGTTTACAAGTGTGTCAGACAAACTGTGGGCATGTTTACAAGTGTGTCAGTCGAGGTTTGACAATCTCAGTTCATGATGGCGTTTTCATGACCACTGGAGCCTGTGTGTGCGCGCGAGAGAGAGAGAGGCATACTTAACCAACGAATAAAAGAGAGAATAAAAGGCAAATCAAGGTAGTTACTAAGTAAATCTTTTAATATTTTTAAAGAACAAAATGAAACCAAAACAGAGAACTAATACCAGACAGCGACCTAGGCGGTATCCACAAACAACCTGCACTTTAGGAGCAGGTCACGAGGTCACAGAGAGGCTGCCTTACAGCCAACGAATTTATGCCGATTAGAAAAATATAATCTCCTTAAAAGTCTGTCTTTAACATCTGCGGTAAACATTTTTTTTTTTTCAGGCCTTCCGCATTAATTTCGCTTTTTTATATACTTCATGGGTGTATACAACTATACACTCTTCAAAAGCTGGTCGTGTTGCTGGTAGTAGCTGAGCAAACATCATAGTCTAATATTTAGATAAACATTGTCACTGGACCACAGCTGTGACAAAAGCTACCGAAGCCCGTAACGACCCTGTCACAGCACTTGGACAGAGGTCAGCCAGTTCGCTCTGTTGTTAGACTGATCCCAACCGTCAACAAACTCGACAGCAGAAGGTAAAGAAAGAAATCGTCTCTCCTTGTTGTGGCCTCAAAAAGCAATGGAACATGGGAAGGCTAGGTCCGCCAGAGGACCGGTCTGTATGTTATCGAAATGACAAACATGGAAATTAAGTGAAGGCTCTGACATACAGCGCCTCTTACGCCAGCTTTGTATGCAGTTTCGACCAATCAATAGCGGCCATGCATTCACGTGGTGCATCAGAAAAACCCACTAATGCGCATCAATCGATGGTGGACATGGCACGGATGAATGTAAACAGCTTTGGATGTTAGGGCCAGGGTCGGAGAAACAGGAAATGAGGCTCAGATTTCGTCATCTCTTGTCTCTTTCTTCTCATCCTCGTCTTTCTCTGTTGTTATGATTATCATTATTATTATCATCATCAACATCATTCTCGTTATGGTCGTCACTACTACTATCTTCAATCAAATTTCTATTTTTTTTCCACTGACTTTTTCCACTAGTTGTCTCAGAATAACTTTTTCAGACAGTGAGTGAAAGAAAGATTAATGCCAAAAAAGGCATCGGTCATCGTTTCTAGAAGCCGGTAACTTTGAGTTTTCTGTAAGGACAGGAATTTTCCCAGAAGCTCAATACTGAGTCTCTCTTGTTGACAACACGTGACCAGTGGGTTGCGTTACATAAGAGAGGAAAGCAATATAACGAAGAAGCCTTTCCTGCCATCTACTTGTGGCCAGCAAAGACGAATTAACCTGACAGCTGTTACATAGGTAATCTGTAAATTCTTCTTCCCTGAGGACAATGACTCTATCCAAACTTGTGTAAAAAAAATTCTATTTAATTCAACTATAAAAAATAAACTGTCAGTTTTCTCCCCATTCAAAATGGTTTTTACCGACTTGTAATTGTATGAATCAACTCAGCAAAAGCAGAAACTTGCACAAAACAAGATAAAAATCAAATTCTGATTTCAAGAAGTGTAGCTGAGCATAAAAGTAAAAATACTATTGAAATTATTTTAATACAGTTTCCAGTGCTCTTTTGACAGAAATTTCTGATAAAAACCCCCAGTATATGCCTCATGGACAACCTCTCCTGTCTTGCTCATCGCATCGATTATCCAAACTCTCCAGGCTGGCCAGTGCCAGAAATCTGAGTTTATTTACACGTGCACCCAGTCACCGGACTGCCAGCATGGCGAACGAGGAGCCCGAACTCTCATCACTGCGTTTGCCAGGCTCCTTCCCACGGCATCAGAAGCAAGGCAGGACAGGTAC
Source organism: Pomacea maculata (assembly GCA_004794325.1). Classification (NCBI taxonomy): domain Eukaryota; kingdom Metazoa; phylum Mollusca; class Gastropoda; order Architaenioglossa; family Ampullariidae; genus Pomacea; species Pomacea maculata. The sequence continues at coordinate 241,682 of SRHC01002719.1, forward strand.
AAACATCAGCAGCCCCGTTACAGGAAGACTCACACCCTGACCAGCATCACGTGATCGATACCCGGGGCTCGCTGCCTGTCGAGAGTTCGCCAGGTTCTTTTGAGGTTGCGTCCTGTCTTCGTCAGAACGACTGCGAGACAGGATTCAGTTCTGAGAATATTGTTTATCCTTGCTAAGGGACTGAAGTTCAGCTAATTACCTGGAGCTGAAGAGTCTAAAGCACACGTTCACATTCAATCATGATGAAAAATACCACGATGGCAACGATAAAGCTGAGAAGGGCGTCCTGTAGAAGATAACCTAGGATAAGATCGACCTGACCCAGCTCTGCAAACAGGTGCTACCGGAACCTCGGAGATTCGAATCTGCGACTCGCTATGTCTAAGGTTCTGGCGATAAGCAGGGTACTGTTGCACCACCCGACCACACCATTACCCACCACCACCCTGCAGCACCTGCTTATCTTGTGTAAAGATATATTAAAGATATGAACAGGGAATGGGAAAGTCATTTAGAAACAACAGGTCGAGACGACACCTACACAAAATTTAAAAGGGAAGGCATATACTTCCACACACTTATCAAAAAAAAAAAAAACATCAAAAAAAACAAAACAAAAACAAAACATAAAATGAAAACCCACATACCTAACGTTGTATACCCCAAGGTATACCTCTCAGGAATCTTTTTTTTTTATTTCGCAGTAGCTTTTTAAAAAGAAAATACTAATAACTGTCAGCTCATTCCAGACATGTTGCCAACATCATAAAGCAATGAGTTACAGATGTGTAACAGTGCAAGTATGTTGTAAATGTAGCGATACAGTATACCCCAGTCGGGAGAGGGGAAGCGGCTGGAGGGGGCGAGTTGGTTCTATGTCGACCTAGTCAGTAGCTAAGGCAACCGCCAGCCAGGTGAGCAGGTGCCACGCGCCCAGAAGGAACAGCATGCCCCCACGACCAGATCCAGAACCATCCATGATGACAAAGCGGTCATGGTAACCTCCCTGCTTTCTGAGTGTCCTTAACGACAGTCAGTCAGACCGGTAGGCAGGCTGTCCGGCAGGCAAACCAGAAAAGGAAAGAGGTGGAAAGAGAGATTAAACAGAAGGAAGTTTGGAACTGTTCTTTTTTTCCTCCCGCTTGCGGCTGTTTTCATCCCCCACACACACCTTCCTTCATCAAGACGCAATGGAGAACATGAAAGGATGCAAATGTTGGTTTTGATGCCAATGGCCAGGTTGGTTTGACAACACGGTGTCGAGCTCTCACAAAATATATCAAAATGTCACAATTCTTTAAGTCAGGGAATCCATGGGAACAGTTCCGGCTGGTAGCACTGCAAAGCTAACCTCTGACCCACGGGACTGTGGAGATCATTCCCAAGGCGCTAGAGAAGAAGGACACGGAACTGGAGGCAACTACTACAGAAACATCAATAATGTATCTGGGGGGAGACCTGCTCCAGATCCTCAACATTTTCTCCTCTTTCTTCATCTTTTCTCTGCTCTTCCTTTCGCAAGTATAACCGAGCGTACGACGACGATGCTATGATTGAGAACAACTTACTAACCAATTGATTTTCTTTTCTATTTCTATTACAACGTTTTGTTTGATGATATGAAAAATGATTGCTGCTCGTTGTTCAGTAAATGACACATACATAACAAATAACATAAACACATTTCTCTAGAACTGAACAATAGCGACTTTATCTCTAATCATTACCATCGGAGTCATTATCCCCTCCATCATCAACAACAACAGCAGTATAGCTGTGGAATATTCTTAAGGCGCGCAACCGCGATATTTCCTATTCAAGACTAACAACCATGACAAAATGAGTTATTCCGCTTTACCCCCCACCCCCACCAGCATCTCCCCCTCCCCTATAACTGTGCGTATCGTCTCGGACTTCTCAGACATCGACCAGTGGCGCCCCGCATTAGACACCTGGACTGTCTCAGTGTCGACTGCCTGGGTCTCCATCCCAGCCTGGACCGTCCTCCTCTGGTCTCGGTGCCATGAAGACGAGATGGAGGCTCGTGGGAAGCCCAGGATCAAGGGCACTGCACTCTGCCAACAAGCTTGCATCCCTGGTGGCCCGTGCGCGCGATATTTTTGTCTCCCCGTCGTGGGAAGTGTGCCCAGTGGGTATATCGATATAGCAAGTGTGTCAATGAACTTTGTTCTCTCTTGTTTTTAAGGAGAAGTCAACACTCCACCGACACATGTCAACATCGATAAGATGGCAATTGAAAACAAGTAAGCACGCACACAAGCATGCACTCAAGATCCGCAATCTCATCCCCAGTAAAACAAAACCCAGAGTGACTGGCCCAGACGGTTATATGACCACCCGATGAACAATCAAACGTAAATAGCTTCAAAAGATCGGAGGAGATGGAGGGGAAATCAAACTCGTCCGAGTTCTGACTCAGCGGACAACAAACGGTCTAAGCAGGCAATCGAAATAACTGGCTCGATCACGTCTGGGGAAAGAATTGAGGTAAATATTAGTCCCACATTCACCCGTTGTATACATTCTACCCGATTGTTAGTACACTCTGTAGCCGCCAGCGCACGTTCACGTCCCTAACTACCCCAGCCCCCCATTCCCCCTACATAAACAAACTGAGATGAAGCTCAAAGCAAGATTAGTTCTCAGCCAGACTGTCTCAAGCACCATCGATATTCATCCTACATAATTTATTACAGGCAAATACAAGAAATTGAAGCCAAGGTATCTGGTAAACTCGTTCAACACACGAAAGCATATAATCAAAGCCGTTCTTTGTGTTCAGTTGCATGATGAATGCAAAACCCGTTTGGTGTCGATATTTACATCCACATCTGAGGGCTGGCGGTCTTACATTAAACGTTTTCAGTGACTAGAGTTTTATTTAAATTATTTTTCTCTCCCTTCTCACCTCTTCTCTCGTCCCTCGTTCGTTTACGCAAAGAGTGCGCTTGACCTTAAAGAAGTGCAAAGACCAGGCCAGCACGTGAAGGATGACGTCACAGGGGCAGCCAGGGCAGCCAGGAGATTGCATCAACACGGCGGTGGGGTCTGGCACTACCGGGCCCTCGTCTGAAGACGCCCAGCTTCAACTGCGACATGAGCTTTCTCGCTTTGTGAGAGGTGGGAGGTCTGTAGTCGGCCTGCTTCCAGAAATGGGATCCCCCGCCTGGCCCGCTCCTCATCCTCCGTGGTGAGCGGGATGAGCTGTGGACTGGTGGTGGTGGTGGCGGCTGTGGTGGTGTTGGGGGATCAAGGCGGCAAGAATCGCTAGTCGGGCGGGGACCACATGCGTGACGTCATTTCCGCTTTGAAATTTGTTGTCTGAAACTCGCCGCACATACAGGCGCCCGTATTGTCTGGCTGGCTCTTGTTGCCAGACTTGGTGCCGACTGGTTTAAAACAGAATTATTTCGAAAAGCCGGTAAAACATAGAGGGCGCTCTCTCGCCCGCTTGTCGTGTCCAACAGTGCGAGTGTGTTGTAGCACTGCTACACTGCTGACCGCCAAACAGTTGTTACAGAATGGAACATTTGTATACTGTGCATTCCTCAAACACTGTTCACCAACCTACATACAGTTAAAGCTTTTCATGATGACTAAAATAAACATCCCCCTCCCCGTGTACTCACCGTACAATTATATCAAACTTTACAGAGCATTGAAGTATTCATCCCCAAGAGATTAAAATTAATTATTCAAGAGCACTCTGCAAGGCAATCCTCCAGTGATCATAATTCGACTCCCGACTTTGTTGTTGTTTGGGGTTGTTGTTTTTTTGTTGTTGGGTTTTGTTTTGTTGTTGTTTTTTGTTTTGTTTTGTTTTGCTTGTTTGTTTGTTGTTGTTTTTTTGTTTGTTTTTGGGGCTGTTTTTTTTGGGGTTTTTTTTTTGCGTAAATCTGTGCACGACTGACCGGTTCTATGCGTGTCCAAACAGCCGAACCGCGGATGGCCTTTTAAAAACCCTTGTACCTAATCATTTTCTCTGTTCAGTGATTCTGCTCAACATAAAAATAATCTCTACCTTAACCTTAACACAAACCCTAAATATAACCTTACAGCTTAAAGCTATCAACTGTAAATGTCGAGCTAACAGATTTTTAAAAAATCCACAAGCTTCCCAGAAAAAAGCAAGTATACCATTTTTTTTAAATCCATCAGAAAACTGCGTTCTCATCGGATACCAAAAAATAAGAAAATTAAAGGACACTGTGCGCACGCGTGGCAGGTCAGCGTGAAAACGTCACATCCGGCCCCTAAAAAGAAGTTCCTCTCGAATTCTGACGCTTATTTCGTGTCAGGCATGTTTTTGTGGGAGTGGGCAGGCATGCAAACAAGAAAGTTGACAGGCGGCATATTGGCGATACAAACCAAATGAAAATCGTGCGCCATCAGAGCGCTGCTCTCGTCGAAAGTTCAAAACTTCCATGAATATGAAATGGACATGTCGCCATGACGATAGCATCAAGCACATCAGCTTTGTCATGGCCAGTCCTCGCTTCATGCAAGTGTTAATGCTGCCTGCAATCGCTGCCATGGAGTCAGAAGAGTCACACACGTCCTCAACTGTACCACTTCCAGAAACTATTTGAACACAAAAAAAATAAAATAATTCACAATAAAAAAATTAAGTACCACCCAAGGAATGCCGACTTTAGACCAAGGAAGTGCGCAGAGAAACAGAATTTCTTGATATCCAACTGATTTGCTGATCCCAGAAGAAAGGGGAGACTGTCTTTGATGACCCAGTAGATTAGAGGGGAAGAGGATGAAAGAGAAAAAAAGTTATGTATATATAAATATTATAAAGAGCACCAGAAAAGGGAGTAGCGGAGAAATAAAAAAAAAATATAGAAAGAAGACTGTAGTATTTGTCATGCCTCACTCTGTTTCCATCTGTCACTCCAGCAAGTGAGCCTCACGATCTTCCCTCCCCGAACAGGCTCCGTGTGGTCTGACAGACGGAGGAAGGACCAATTTCAAGACAATGAGATGAAATAGAAAAAAAACTATATTAACAGCGCAGGTGTGTGTGGGTGTGTGAGAATATATATATAAATATATGGAGAGCACACCAACGCCTTACCTCATCTGTTTGAATGCTTTGTCTGATATCTGATGTCGTGCTTCTTTGCTCCATTTTATTTTTAAAATGTTAGATGATTAAGGAAGGACTGGATAAGCGATTTTATGAATGGTCGCTGTATTGGCAGGACATAGGAAGTTGCAAAACGGGCAAAAACAAAACAAAAGAAAAGAAAAGTTCATTTCTGAAAGATGATCTGTCCTTCTTTCACATTTGCTCGTGCAGTTTTTCAACATAATTTTATTGTTTTTCTTTTTGCTGTTTGCACTCAAGCACCTACTAGTTCCATGCTTGCATAACAGCTCAATAAGTGGAAAATAAAAGTGCGCAATGAAATTTGAATTTTATGGCAAGAACAAAACAAACGGTTATTAAAGGGCATTGAAAATGAATAATTTAGCACACACATGAACCCAACCATACATATGCACCTGCACACACATATAACGAATATGTTTACATGACAGAAGACTGAAACTGTCAGTGTTTGCAATTTTACCAAAAAAAAAAACCTGTCCAAATATCCTCTTAAAAATAAAAGCAAAAATTCCTAAACCTATATAACAAACAAGCCAAATCCGTTGGTAAACAATAGTAAAAGCTAATTAGTAAACATTTTACACTGTCGATGCATATAACTCTAAAACCAAATTGTAAGGATACCCCACTCACTTGTCCTTCGATCACAGCCAATGGATGACCACAGAAAAGAAAAGCCATTTTGTGGTTATATTTTGTGCAGTCCTTGAGTGTGGGTACCCGATACTACCCACGATACTACCCCACAGGGGTTGCACTCAAGGATGCAGCCTCGTCCTGACCTACCCTGGAGCTCACCCGGCCATTCCCCGCACTGTGTGCACTGCAAACATGTCATTGATCCTCGCCAGCCAAACACTTTCTTGGCCTTCTGGAATCGGCTTCCACAGGAATAACTAAAAACTGCGCTCTATGTCGGCACAGAAGCATTTAGTTCATCAGAGATCTGATACTATTCGATTTTGTAAAAAGTTCTCGTTGAGAAATGGTTTCTCTCTGACACAGACGAACTGGTACTGGCATAAATCACAGGAGTGACAGAAAACAATAGAATTGAGAAAGAGAGAGTGAGTTTCACGTAGGTGGCGAACAGGCAAAGGTGTTTGAGAGACAACTGTCTCATGATTTAATGGGAGCAGGAAAAGGAACGAAAATACTGAAAGATTAAGGAAAGAACATATGAAAGGGATGACGGATGGGGAAAGCGGAGAAGAAAAGGATTTTCGTAAGAGAAACCAGGAAGAATTGGTAAACTCAATAAAGTCAATAGTAAACAAGTGCTGCTAAACTTCAAAGAGTAAAGGAGGAGATGCTTTTGTGGAATATGCAAATGTGCCTAGAAGTGAATGGCATGAACGATGGTTCTGGAAAGGCAAGGTTTCCGTGGAGATGATCTCTGAACCTTGTAAAGATCTCCGACGCCGAGTGCTGTCCATTTAGAGAGGCAGTTGTCCAGAAAAATGGACAGCCAGGATGTCGGCCTGCCAGGACCCCACAGATGATGTGAGGCGCCTGTCCCACCTCGACCTCTCTCTCACCCACACACACACACTGACACACACACACACACAGACACCCACACACACACAATCACACACACACACCAACACACACACACAATCACACACACACACACACAGAGAGACACCCACACACACAGAATCACAGTTTACACCACGCAGTGTAACAGCCACATCCATGAACACCAAACGATCTCCTTACATTTTCTCTGTTTTTCGCAGCACGGTTGAGACAAACCAGTGCAGCTTTGGGGGAGCCAGGTTAGTTTTACAATCACTAAAAACAAAAAAAAAACAAAAAAAAAAAGCCAGATTCTGTTCAAGAATTTCTGAAACACTGGACAATATCACAGCATGTTGGGGTAGTCATAGACAAGCAGGAAATTGTACAACTGAACCAAGAACCAAACCCACGACCTCACACCATTAAAGGAACGATTTAACTGTCATCATCGGCAAACCGCCCAAATACAAGAAGCCTAAGGGCTCCTGAGACGGGTACATCCATTCCATGCTCTCATCTCTTGCCAAAGAAACTTTTTTAGATTGTGGACACCTCTCGGCGACACCTGTCCTCACGAACGCCAGCTGCGACAAAGTCTTCTCACCATTCTTCTCCATTTTCATCCTCGTCTTCCTTTTTAAGCCGAGGGCTCGCTAGACATGCATGTGTGTGTGTCAGAGAGAGAGAGACAGAGAAATCTCCACTAACCTGTTTATCTGATTACCCCTGTAAATAAAGAATTGTCGCTGTCTTGCTTATTTTTCTAACTTACCAATGTAAGTAGAATTCTCGCCGAAACCCTATTAAGCGGCTCTAGCCCCAGGGATGAGGGTAACCGAGCGTGAGACTGAGAGGAACTAGGTGGAGTTGTCAGCCCCTGCTGACCTCGACCTGGGCTGTCAAGGTCTTCTGTTCACTGACGACCTTGACACTAATTACCGAGAATGACCTCGTCAACTGTAACGATTATATTCTTCTCTCTCTCTGCACTTTGAATCCTCTTCGTACAGTTCTTTAACTAACACTTGATACAATCCTTAAAAATCTATCATCCGTTGCCTTCGTTAAAACATCCCAAACTTCATCACCTGTACAGGTGTAGGTACAAAGTTACTGTATTGCGTGTACTGCTGGTGAGACTGGAGATGAATTTCAATATATTGAAATCTGAGATTCTTCAAGATTGAAAAAAAAAAGAGATTGATTCTTAAATTTTATTTTGAGTTTAATAGCAGCTTCGGTTCCTCAAGAAAACGTGTTCAGAGAAAACTTATTCAACTATAAAAAAAATTGTAAAAGTTTCATAAGTAATGTTAGTTTTTTAGCCATGCTGTACTTACACCATTAACACCATCACCATCTTTATCTTTAGTATCATTATTATGTTTTCCTGTTGTTTTATATCACTACCTCATATTGACTCTCGTGTACATTAACTTAAACTCTCTCTACATGATAAAAATAATAAAAAGTATGAGAGCTGCTTCGTGTGTATAAAGTCAATTTCTTCAAACCTCTCAAGAGATGAAAGAACACTTAAGTGAAATGTGAAAGGTCAAATGATGTTGAATTAATTGCATCCCTACCGTGGTTGTTGGCCACACTTTGTCGCTAAACGATCAATCAGCCAACGTCTTCAAAATAAATAAAAATAAATAAATAATGAGACTTTATAAAAAAAATTGTTGATGAAAGATACAAAGTGTAGATTGAAAGACCTCCACACGTATCAATATTTCATCATATTTAACATATTTAAACCTTTACCTTTAGGTGTCCAGAAACAAATTCATCAGGAATAAACGGCAACTACCTGTCAAGTGGAGAGGGAGGTGAAGCAGGTTCGAGAAGATCATCCTCAAAGCGGATGCACAAGAGGATCGGCGCGACTCACATCAGAGACAGCATCCCGCTCTGTGGGCGGCATCTCGGTAAAAGAAAGGTGAGAGAAGCTCAGGTGCGCGACGGTCGGACGACCGAGACTTCAGGTGAGGCGGTACGAGAAGTCACGTGACCCTCTGCTGCCAACACTGTTGAAGAAGTGCGTCTAGCTTCACCATCATTATGTCCACAAGACGGCGACACCGCACAGCACGACTGCTGGCAGAACTCCCGGCAAGCTCTTGGTGTGGGTGGGGAAGGGGTAGGGTGAGTCTTGGGGGAGGGAAAAAGGAATGGAAGGTGACAGACGGAAGGGGGTAGGGGAGAAATGAGGGGATCTGCTCGTGTTCCCTGGATACCTATCTGTGGATGCTAAATCACAACGGAAGCCAGGCGATGAGCTCAAATCGGGACATAATTTACCCGTCTCAGGAGCCCCTTGATGGCTGTATTGATTCTCCCCCCTTTCGCTTGCCGGTCTTTAGGCCAGGAAATGACTGAAAATTCTGCCCTTTATCATGGCGACCGGTCGCAGAATCTCGCGCTGACAGCTACTAAAGCCAGTTCTGTCCCACCTCGCCCCGGGTGAGTCTCGGAGTGACCACAGACCTTTCTCTCTCCTCCACCCGAAGTCCACGTCGGCAGCCAAGGCTGGAGAAGGGAAAGGTTTATAACCAGAGAAGTCCGTGGGATGGACGGACGGCCCACGGAGCGCCATCACACGGTGGCAGGCGAAGTAATTACTGCAGCTACACGGTGTTCCTTTATTTCCACCATTAGGGTGATCCCCCCTTCCATCGGGAGCACGAACTAACGGATATTGCAAACAGCTACGATTGACCCTCGGGCGCATAAAGGTTATGAGTGTAATCACGTGATGATGTCACAGTGGAAGACAGAGCAAAAGATTTGATTAAAACATTTTTTAATGGCTGTTCAAATTTTTTTTTTCATTATAATTAGTATTGTGATTCCTTTTCGGTTTTCATTTTGTTTGTGTCTGTTCAAAAAAAGTTTGTGTGTGTGTGTAGTATACACGCACATGAATTTGTGCATCTCCATCTGTATATAGGTAACTCACAATTTCACACGTGACCTAGACAGCCATGTCGCCATAGAAACTAGCAAGAATTTAGTTATTTGCTCGGGTTAAAAAGATACCCGGATCTGCTCATTTCATCATGTCCGTGCTATCTTGTCGAGAGACATTTTTACACCATTACATGTCAGCCAACATCACGAATACAAAAAGTGCATCCCCGAGATAGCAATTCGTCGGCTGCAGGCTCCATCTCTAAAATAAGTGGTTATGTACTTATAAATATCTTTGAAAGGTGAGACTAGCAAATGTTAACGAGTATTTAAGGGAGAGGTGCGAGTGCATTGAAGAGTATGATTGAGAAAGAGAGAACACAGTGATAGAGAAACAGCAAATGTGCTTATAAGAGATATGTGGGTAAGAGTATGTGTATGTGATTGAGACACAGAGAACGTGTAATTGTGTGTGTGTGAGTGAGAGAAAGAACGAAATAAACTGTGTGATTCTGAAAAACAAATGTCAAAGAATATGTATATAAAAATTTGATTTTAACAAACAGAATGCAGGAATGAAACAGGGTGCTTCTGAGAGATAGGGAAAATATGTAACAGTGTGTGAGAAAGAAAGACTGAATGAAAAAAAAAGAAGAGAGAATCCGAATGCACGAGTCTTCATTCATGCATACTCGCTTCAAAGCATGATTGCAATAAGGAACCACGAGCGCATGACTTTTAACTACCGGACCCTAAGAACACCGCAACCTGCTAACCTTTGGAAACAGATTGCATTAGCAGCAATACCGATGTTTTCTTTTCCCTTTTAATTCCCCAAGCCTGAGTAATGAAGGGACATTTCCTTCCAGATATAATCGAACCGTGCAGCAAATTAGTCCGGCGAGATGCGGAGGGACAGACGAGGGAAAAGAAGAAAAGCGCATGGCTAATCTGTTTTTAGAGGAATCCGATAGTGGCCGCCAAGAGGCAGGACCATTAAGAGTGCCCCTGAAGAGATTTCCACCTCCCTATACCTGATGCTCTGATGCCTGGAGACACACGATAGAGAGATGGATGGATGGAGAGAATGTGGATGAAGTCCAGTCACGTGATCAAGGGGTATGCGACTGTTGGTCATTAACAAGTCTTGTTGTCCACTAAAGACTCGATGCATTGTTTTCTAATTGTTCAAAATAGGAAAAAAATAATTGAGCAATGGCTACATCCAAGACATGTCCTTCAATCAGTGGAGTACGGTTTTGCAGACAACAAAATTTTCCTCTTCATCAACTACAACTTCTACCGTGCTGCGCATTTTCTCCGCGAATTTGCATCGGAAAATCAAAGTCCGATGAAGCCCGGCCAACGACTTTTCTCTGCAAGGTATATCAATAAATCCTTCCACTGAAATTATGGATAAAGGGAAAAAGCCAGACCTTCTGCTTTTCTTGCCGAGAGGGAGGAAGATTGCAGTGTCCAGCATGGAAAATGATTTATGATGCCAAACGCATTCACACACACACACACAGACAAACACACTCACAGAGGAAGGGAGGACCAGGCTGTGTATTTATACTCCTAAACCAAAGTCAATCGTTTGGGAAAATAACGCTTAATGGATTGACGGAAGTAGTCTGTGGTAACTGCTTCAGAAATCGCTGGCTTATGTCGGGGGTAGGAAGGGGAAAGAAGGGGTTGGGGGTGCGGTGAGGAAATCAATGAGGAGACCAGAAAATAACCAGTGCTGCCAGGAAGGACAATATTACGACCCTACACAGCGACAAACACAGAAAACATGCACACACACACACACACAGACTGACACACACACGCATGCATGCGTGATGACGACAATGTAAGCAGAGAGAGTGTGTGAGACCTTAATCTTATAACACTGGCAGAAACCTGAAGAACCCAGTCTTCACTGGACAGTACGAACATTTGGAAAAGCATGAAGACTGTCTTCTAACCTTTCCCAACCCTCTATGGAGTCAGATAGACATTCCCGCCAGCTGGGTAGACTAAGGGAAGTTGGTGCGCTACACGGGTATCGAACCGTTAGCCTCTCGACAGTAGCGCTCTAACCACTCGGCTATCCGATTTCTAAACTACTCGGTTATCCAGACTTTACAGAGTTTGCACGTGAATGCTATGCCATGAAAACAGCTTTCTACACCCCAGTACACTTACTCTTTCTCTCTCTCTTAGAAAATTTTCCACTTCCTGGAATATAATACATTTTGTCTGTTTTGTCACGATTCACAACACCCGTTTATGCATTTCACACTGCTGTTTGTAGTTTTGTTTTTAAACACCCATTTGTGCAAATTATGCTGCTTAGTGTAATGTGTCGATGGCCTCAACAATAAAGTGCTTTGCACTTCCATTTAGCTCTCGCTCGCTGTTGTGCGCGTGCGTCCATGTGCTCGTGCACTCGCCTGCACTTGTTGAGCAGACGACGAGGGAGCAGCAGGTGTGGACGAGCAGGTAAAAGCGTTAAAACTTCACGAGAATCACCAAAACGAGCAATGGTCGCCGCGAGATTATGTTAGCAGTTCCTGCAACTCCACACAAGGTGTTTGGTGGATGGATTAGCTATGAATAATGCAGGTTGGTTAGGACAGAATTTCTCCTCCACCGTCCTCTGGCCTTTCTTTTTTTTTCTTTGTCCGTTTTTTTTTCCTTTCTGGGATGAAGGAGGGTAGGGATGGCAGTAGCTGGTTGAAAATTCGATTCCTCGTGTATTAGTTTCGGATGTCGTCATCCCATCATCACCAAAATGTCTGCAACCATCCTCCCAGTCTATTTCTTTCTTTCTTGTTGTTTTTTTTTTTTAATTATTTCTCTTGTCGTCTGTGCGTTATTTATCATTTTTGTTTTTCTTTTGTCTCGAGACCTTCTGCCCCCATCGGTCCACCTCCTGGTCTCAGACAATGATCATCTTACAAATGACGCAAAGCCTCCTTACTGCCGAGCGAGACAGACAAGGAGGATCTCTTGCTCCTCGACTTCTAATACCTTCCTGTCATCCTCCGACTTTTAATACCATCCCTTTGTTCCTTTCTCAGTCCCGCTGTCTGATCGTAGTGCCATCCCAGAACTCTTCTGCATGCTCGCATCCTCTCCTCCTTCCCCTGCCTCCCACACCGAGACAAAACCGTATCTTCTAGAAAGCGGACATGACAGCCTTGACACCATAACTGCCGAGTGACTACACTCGATGGTCGAGAGAGTCAGGATGGAGGCTTGCGACCAAATTAAAGCAACCAAACGTCGACATTTTTTTTTTAGTTTGAATTCCCTGACATTGTTGTCAAGCGCGACCAATCCTAACCCCTAACCCCTGTCCTTTTCCAACACAAAAAAACAAGAAAAACAACCAAGACACGTGACAACAACGATCAGTGACTCATTACTACAGCCATCACCATCATCAGTTACTAGTTCAATCTTCATCAAACGATTGCTGCTACGTCATACAACAATGTAGCAATCACATTACCATGGTAACATCAGATAGTTTACAACCTTCCGTGCAGTGGCCACCCAATTTACGTTAATGTTGGTTACAAAACAAACAAACAAAGGAGGAAAATGTTTCGCCACAGCGGCTTCAATGAAATTGGGGTAGAAAGCACGCACAGGGTCAAAGTCGGCGTGAAGCCGGGTGGGTTGCTGCGCGTGCAAGTCGTTCTTGTGCCCGTGCATCAGTAAAACACAGGCCGAGTAAACCGGTGTTGCGAGGACAAACCATTGTTGCGGACTATAAACATGTTTCGTTAGTAACACACTGGAGCGCAGGCAAGACGGTTGTTGCAAGACGTTGCTGCGCAGCATCAGATGCTGTTGCCCATGTTGTTGCAGAGCAATGCTGTTGCACACGTTGTTGCGGAGCAACAGACGCTGTTGCACATGCAAGACGTTGCACCCTGGCGTCAAGCAGAAAATAAGTCTTGCAAAAACAAGAAATCGACCGTTTCAGCCGGTGTCCAGAAAAAAGAAGTAGCCGGCAAGGAGACGTCACCCAGTCGGGACAGGAGGGTGAGGTCAGCAGCACTGCACGTGCACTGCACAATGCGCGTGCCAGACAACACTCAGGTCCCCGCCACTGCAGGCTGTGGTGACACCACACCACCTGTTTGCAGTTTTGCGGATTTTTGCAGTTTGGGTTAGACCTGAGTGTCTGCACCTGACTGTACTTGCATCTGTTTTGAAAATTTTCTACTCAAGAACTGCTACTCTAGATGGGAGGGGGGAACTAGTGAGTTCGCAAACGGGATCAATTCCAGAATTTTTTGAAATTTATTTGTTACTAGGAGTCAGCTGTGGGACAGCTATTATTATTATTAGCTACCGTTACATGTAGCTACATGTATTAATTTGTGAATGTTTATAAATGTTTGCACTAGTGAAGTATATTTGCAAAAAATAGTCGTTAACTGATGTGGACTGTAGTTATCTCCATTATCCGGACACAGAGCGACCAGCATCAGGATTAACAGAACATTGACTAAGGGGTCTTCTTAACAGGGTACACAGTGTCCTACAAGTGACAGTCGCATTATATTTATACGAGTGGGTGTCAGAAGTCTCAAGCACAGACAACCCCATATTGATACGAGATCGTGACCGTCTCGGACATTAATCTGTCATCTCCCTGGACAGAAGCCATGCCTGATGCAGACTCACCGAGAGATCAGCTTTACACTCTTTGTTTTCGAGACCTGACCAAGTTAAAACTGGGAAATATTTCACTAGCCACGCTGGTCCCCAAAGGTCTGCCACTGATGAATTGTCCTCCGAAGTCTAAAGACCATACATCCAAATCCTCGCACCCGCGTCCAGTTTTGAACCGTCTCGTGTCCCCACGTTCTATGCCGTTGTGTGGAGTGAACGAGGGAATAAACTTTGGTGGAGAGACACACAAAGCTATTCTTTACAGCCTCTAATGGTCCATTTTCTGGCACCAAACTCGTGAACACACAGCAGTCATCTCGGAAGTGGCTCTCTCAGCGCGTCAACCGAGAGCTGATTATACAAATAAATCTTTGATAAAAGTGCTTCTCAAGGGAAACACGTGTCTTCTGGAAACGATAGGCAAAGCAGCAGACAGACGAAGAAAAAAAAAATGAAATACTCGTTAACTGAGCTGCACACGTGAAAGTCTCACTCTGAACTAAGTTGCCCTCTAGACACACTCTCCCCACTACACCACCACCAAAGCCCCAGAATCTAAAATAACTTTCAACAACTGATGCACCAGCTTCACACTAGGCTTAAAAAAAAATCTTTTATTACAACAGTGTGTGAGAGAGTGAGGAGAGAGAGATGTTTTAACATAGAGACAGTGAGAGAGAGGGCGAGTAAATATTTTGTCAATAAGCACAAGTGACGTCCCGGTATGTATTCAGTCTGTAGTTGCCAAGAAAATGCTCAGAAAGAAATGAAGTAGAGTTATCAGCAAACAGCAGCAAAACGTTTGGTATGTCTCTCATTCTCGACAAACTCTCCAATCACACGCAGCTTTGATGAAGCAGAAGAACAGTTCGGGACGCGGGGGTACAGATAATGATCAAAACAACCTCATAATTAACTGCCCACCACCCGAACCTTCCCACCTTCGTGGTCGTTAGGGCGGACCCTCGGGGCTGGCATCAGTCAACCGAGACTGTTAACAACGGTCACGGTCTGTGTTTTTCTTGTCACCTCCACTAACTGGGCTTCTCGAAATTTGTAAAACAATGCCAAGGACGAAAGACAAATAGGATGAGAAGCAGTGTAGCTAAATGAGTAACAGAACCAGAAATAAGTGGATAAAATGATGAACGTATCCGAGATCAACGAACACGAGCTTGAGGGCGTTGAACTCGTGAAGGAGAAAAGAAAAAAAAAAGGTCAAAAGTCATCTTCGTTTGCCAAGGATTCTCTTCTTCCAACGCTTTAAGACTAGTTTATGCGAACGAGGAAACAAAAAAAAAATGTTACCAAGGAAACAGAGTATCTTATTCTTCTATTTTTTTTTAAAAATTCAGGCTACAAGCCAAATACATGTACGTATCATTTGTTGTAATGTAAGTACTAGATCACTTTTCCTTTTCTTCCTCTTGCACAAGCATTCCCATCTAACAACAAAGGAACTAAAGAACGGAAAAATTACCAAATCAAAATGGAAGAAAGAAAGAAAGGAGAAAAAAATCAGAGGCTTCACTTCAAAGTAATTTGCCTTGTACAACGCCTTCTCAATGGGCTTAAGCATCGGCGAGGAGGGGATCGTCCATCTCGCGATCAATGACGTGGCATGGAAAGGCGGCATTCAGAGCTGCGAGTGTTGGCCGCCTTCCTGGACCTTAAGTTTTCTTTGCAGATTGATTTATCCAGCCCCTTCTCATCGATGTTTAGACCGGTCTGCCAATCTTCCTCCGAGAGAATTAACTCTCCCTCTCCTGTTCGCCGATCGGGGATGGTGAGAGGGGGGAGGGAGAAAAGAGAGAGGAGGGGAATCAGGTCGTGAAAGATCGAATCCTTGCACGTACTGACCCGACCCCAAAACTCACCCCAACTCCTCCCACAAAAAAAATAAATAAATAAATTCTAGGGTATATTTCGCAGTCAAAACGGAGGAAAAGACCAATGACAAGAGGCAGCGATGTGTTTTTTCACTCTTATTGTTGTGAAGATACCAGTACCATGTGACTTACCCTTTCTTTGTCTGTCAAGTATCTTGTATAATATACCCACCTTTTTTCCGTATCGTTTATAAAGATAAGTATCATCTCTTTTTGCTTATCTTTTACATACCCTGCACAACATTCCTAACCCTGCATTTTATGTATCCTTTGTTAAAGTATATTTTATTGTATTCCCCAAATCAGCAATTACACAGTCTTTTCGAACTAAAATTATTTCGTCCAGACGATCCAGTTTGTTAACGATGACGACATCGTTGTGTGACAATAAACCGTCTTCCAACAACAACATCAAAAGTCATCCTATCAAACACTCAGTACATTGTCAGTACGATATTTGTATCGCTGTCTAAAGTGCAAGAAAAAAATGGTTTCCATCACACACACATACTTTGTTTGACATCAGCCATAAAAAAGGTCAGGCTTTCAACACAATGATAGTTCTCCCTGTGAAAATTATCCTGTCAGCTGTTTTCAATGCCGCCGACAAACAATCCATCGCTGCTGCCTCTCACCCACCCTACCTTCCATCCTCCCTCCATCCTGTCAGCGTTTCCATAGCAACAGACGCCGGGTCCTTGTTAGCGCAAAATCGGCCTGGAAGACACCGTTATCTTCTAAGCGCCTTTTGAAATAACCAGCAACGGCTGTCGGCCTAGTTTGTCACGTGGTATTAGCGCTATAAATATTTCGACTTTCCTCGCTAAACGAGAGAAAAACGAGGGGGTGTCTAACTACCATTGTTAGCGAGGACGATGCTGGCTTGTCTCCGTAATACCCAGCATCTTCATCTTTGCCGCTGAAGCTATGTATGTGCCTGGTCTAACATGCATATATGCGAGTGCATGCTCCAATACTTATTTTTGCGGATTCTTTTCATACAGAGCTGATGCCAAAGCAGGGTTAAGTCAGAAATGTGTGATAATTACAAAATTCTAGAAAGGCGCTTTTCTTCTTAACAAGGGATTGAATGCATGTTAAAGATTTTTCACCTTGTGTAAAAATGTTGGCTCAAGAGGCGACAAGTGTGATGCGAGGAGCCGGCCAAAGTGCACGAAAAATATGCTACATGTTTAATGATTTAGTGAGATGAAAGGAATAGAGAATGATATCATTATTCTTATCATCATCATCGGCGACGAAGAACAATTACTTATGATACGTTCTCTTAAACCTATGATGCAAAGGACATATCTTACGGAGCATTTTTCCATCTTTCCACGAACTTGTATTACTGGACTGCTAGCAGACGATTTTTTCCAGTTAATATATCTTGAGGATACTCACTGATGCCCAGATTTAGGGAGAAAATATATTTTACTGAGCTTCACCCAGTCGTTAAGTGTGCAGCCAAGTAGACCTTTCAATCCAAACCACTATCTAACGACAATGTCTGACCTCGGACCATGGCTGTCTTTCGGACCCCAGCAGTAATCCAACTAATTTGTTAGTGTACGAGGGCAAGTGGTCGACAATTTTAACAAGGACCAGCCGGCTGACAACGCCATCGGGTCCTGGACAACATCTTGGTGTGTCCTCAGTCTTTACATCTTCAGACAGTGGAAACGATGGTGGGACGGTGATACTCGTAATCGCTGGATATATTTTGTATATATCGTAGATTTTGTATATTTCGCAGATGCAGGCAAAGTGTTAACAAGCGAGACGAGTGCCTTGGTCATTCTGTGCGAATGAACTTACAAATACAGACTATATATCCTTAGGATGGCCAACCAATACCCACAAAACAAGCAATGTAATCCCGGGGTATGTGAACCTGCAATATTATTTCAGTATGTTTAATCAAGCAAACTGTTTGGCCTTAAATCTGGTAATTCGTGGTAATCACGAGGAATCTGTGAAGGTAAACAGACCTGTCATCATCAGCTTTGTTTCACGGTGATATCGCAATGTACAAGCCTGGATACCCGAGTAAACAATATTCGCCAATATGCGCCTGCAATCATATCCCAGCCTCCACCATCACCCACCACATCCTGCTTTCATCCTCAAGGGTGCACGTGCGCACGCACATTCTTGTAATTTCCATGGCCAGCATCCTCAGCTTTCCCAGCATCCACAGCAACAGTCGCTGCATAGCTTTACTAAACTCGTCCGCGCGTTGCCAAGACAACACGCGAAAACAGTTTTTTTTATATTTAATTTTTCCTCCCAACAGATATGAAGTCGATGAGTGAATAACACTGGCTGGTGGAGGATCACGAATGCAATTTACTTTCCATGAAGAAAATCATCAAAGCATGGTGAAAAGTTTTCCTAACTTTTTAACGCCGGCATTGCGCTGGGCGGCAGGACAGTCTCCACGCGACCATATGTGTGCCGTGAAATGGAATTTAACCACACCAGGCTGGTCAATAATGTGGAGAAAAAAATTGTGAATATGAATCCTGAGCCGGAATGCAGTCGACCTCATTGAAAGTGTCGTGCCAGCACCTGCACCTCTTTCATCTCCAGTCCACAGCAGCCGAAGGGAGAGGCTTCGTAGCAAATAACAACAATGGCTTTGTAGAGATTTACAAAAGCCACCTCACTTTTGTAAAATAATTTTCCATGCTCTGACATGCACACGCACACGCGCGCGCACTCTCTCTCTCTTTCATCCTGTACTGCATTAATGGTTCTAAAGTTTGTTTACCGTCCACTTTATTTGCTGATAGGTTAAAATCGCAATGCAAGTCGTTTTGTCTAATACATAATAACGGTCACTCTTACTATTGAATATTGCTGTTGTTGTTTCTGTTGTTGTTGTTGTAAATAGCTGTACTAGAGGTATACATTTATTTTAGTGTTAATTTTATACTTTAACTTATCTCATTTAAACACGATATTAAAATATCGCAAATGAGAGATGACCAACAGAAGTTTCAAAAAAAAAAAAAAAAAAAAAGGAGAATAAACCGGAACGTTTCCTTCTCAACAGCTAAACTCTCTCTAACAACCTTCACTTGTGTTAGAAGCTGCACCAAGCAAACAATTGTCTCAATGTTGATTATTGTATTTAAATTTTGTATCGCTTTGTTATCTAGGCTTTTAGCTACACCGCTTCCCCCACCTTAACCTACTCAACGTCTTTGTAGTTAAGCTCGCAGTCGATCTGACGTCACATTCCATGACGTCATACAGCAAGGGGTGCGGCATAAGAATCTGTCATGACACATTTCATGACGTCATACAGCAGGGGATGTGACATAGCATGCTGACTATGACGTCAGACAGCAAGGGTTGTGGCATAAGAATCTGACTCTGACATGTCACATTCCATGACGTCATACAGCAAGGGATGTGGCATAGCATGCTGACTATGACGTCATACAGCAAGGGATGTGGCATAGCATGCTGACGCTCTGTGCCGTGCATCTCGTGCCGCAAGCTCTGGCCTTCCTCACGAAAACATCTCACGCGAAAAGAAAGAAAAATTTCGCCGGTCCTTTAAGAACCTGAGTAGCTGACAAAAAAAAAAAGCATCACACTTTTTTAAAACTTATTTCACTTTTTCGCAGAAATTAGGAGGCGAGAAAAAAAAAACTCTACATGTATATCACGTTAGATGCATGATGGTCTGCAGACGATTTAGCTGGCGACATTCTGGGAAACACGGAAGAGCTATTTTTTTAGAGGCTGGCAGAAAACCTTTGTCTAAAAGCTCTTGCTTGGCGTGGAGTCGTAGGCACGAGGAGCAACAGCAAGTCTCGGCGCGTCCACCAACGTGTAATATTGTGTGAGGTTTGAGTCCGCTTTTGCAACCAACCCTCGCTAGAACCTCGACATCTGCCATAACATACACTTGTTATAACTACGGCCATGTGTTTCTATACGAGAGCATTATCCTGCAGCAACCACCCTTACTGCAAACCAACTGCCAAAGTCAAGAAAAAAGCATTCACTGTACAGCCAGCCATTTTCGTATTCCACCACATTTTGAAAAAAGAGAGAAGAAAATGGGGAAGAATTTAACAAATAAACGTACAGAAGAAAAAGAAAAAAAAAACAAGCGGGTAATCGGTTTTAAAAACAAATCTTAGCACTCATTCCAGGATCCCTGACTACGTCAATGGCTGAAAATGGAAGGCGTCTTGGGCCCATCTGCAATTTGAACAAAACACAGACCTGCATTAATGCTCCCTACCAACAATCTGAAGATGCTGCCTTCAAAGAGAACCTGCTCCATAAAGAATGCATGTCAGGCTCGTGCAGCAACAACAACCTCGTGTTTGCGAGAGGTTGTGCCGACAGAAGACGGCCGACAGTTGCAACCTTCTGCAACTTCAGACCAGCTCGCATCTCTATCAGCCGGCTTGATGTCCGCCAGCAAACTTCAAAAGCAAGAAAGATACCTAGTATGTCTGTCTCTGTTTAGCTAACCTCAACCGACAAGTTGCTTAAAGGTGAGCTGTCTGCCAGAAGCAGTGAAGTGGAAAAGCTCCTGCACGTGTCTACGTAGGAATGTTTTTCTTTAATGGATGTTACAGTGGGATATGATTTAACATCATTGTGTGAACTGTAATCTATAAAAGTATTGTACAGTTTCTACACTTCACCGTTGTGAAACTGAATCGTTTGCTTCGCATTTCCGTGCACAAGCATCAAACAAAAATCATTCCGAGATATCAGAGAAATGTCAGTCAGGTTTGTTGTTTTGTTTGTTTGTTTGTTTGTTTGTTTTTTAAATACACGAGTGGTATGAGGGTTTCAGTGATTTTTTTTTTTTTTTTTTTTTTTGCGGAAACAGTAATTAAGGCTACATCATGGCACTGCAGTTGGCCTTGTAAACTAGTGCTAAACGCCGAGAAAAAACAAACAACAGCGTTGTCGAGACGAGATCTGAACCCAGCACGCTGTGATGGAAACAACTGCTTAAGCACTGCGCCACCATAGATTAAAGGGATTTAACTCTATCTATTTCGCACTCTGAATATATTGTTCTATGTTTCTTTCTATAACAGCCAGTGGTTTAAATACTTAGTCTCACGTTTTAAGTGGCTTTCATCTGCTCAGACGTGGACATTAGGGCCCAGACACCAAGGTTGACACGCAGCAGTCAACAACACATACGTCATGATTGTACGAGGTGGGGCCGCAGCCAGTAGGAGAGCTTGGATCATATTAGGTGAATATGTGTACAAACTTTACTCACAATTACTTATTATTTATCTGCATCTAGAAGGCACTGTATATCGAGAACGGAAGTAGTATATTCACCCAGATTATGTGGAAATAATGTCTTGCACTACTTGATTTATAATTATTAAACTGTTTTGAACCCCACTAAGCCGTTAAAACTGTCTGCAAGTCAGACTTACCCATCCAGCTAAGCCCGGCCCAGGACACTGTATTCTTATCCTTCTCGACGAGAGATGACAGTAGAGAACAATCTTCCATCTGCTGTGACGTGTTGTGCACACGATGACGTCGAAGAGCCCCATTTCCCCTGTTTACTGTGACGTCACGTAGTGACCGGAGTACCGCCCCCACTCTGTATTTGCGGTGGATGTCCAACAGCCACGGTCATCATCATCATCTCCCTCCACACCGTCATCATAATCACCTCCCCCGCCACCACTACCTCCAAGACGTGATGAGCATGCGCAGTCTAACGCGATTTGCGCGCGCTGCCGTCCTTTCACGCGCGTGCTTGCAAAGTCCTAACAAAGGTGTTCACACATGCGAGCCGCCCCACCGCCGCGCAGGTCAGCGGGTGTGTGGAAAAAGCCGTGGTAGATCCCGGCGATGCAATAAAAGCCATCGGAGCCAGCGCCCTTAAGGGCCAGCGCAGCAGTTAAAGGCGCGATGCTCTCCCTTCCCGGCATTAGCAGATTGAAAAGTCGATTGAGTGACGTCCCGTTGTGGCCAGACTTCATTTGGACTTCTCTGGGTGTGACGTGGAGTGAGACTGACAATGAGCAGCTAAGGGTGTTTGTGTACCTCTTTTTAACGGGTTTATGCTCGACATTCTATCGAGGGATTCGCTTCCTTTATATTTCGATGCGTGACTTTTTTTTTCGAATTATTATTTGCGCAGTCAATACCGGGATGGATAACTCTGCAGGAAATTGTTTTGGGTGTGC
>SRHC01002719.1:264396-313572 GCA_004794325.1 Pomacea maculata
TTTATGCTCGACATTCTGTCGAGGGATTCGCTTCCTTTATATTTCGATGCGTGACTTTTTTTTTCGAATTATTATTTGCGCAGTCAATACCGGGATGGATAACTCTGCAGGAAATTGTTTTGAGTGTGCTTACTGCCTCTCTTTTATTCTAAGGACTGGAGAGGAGATATAATAAGACACTAAACATAATAAATATGTTATTTATTACATGTGTGGGATAAGGATAGGCTCTAAAAAGGATTTAAGATTATGTAATAATATTATTATTATTTCATCAATTGTCTCTGAGAGTAGTGGATGCCTACAGCACTCGCGCTTGTGAACAATCTACTTCATTCCAGCATACAACTTTTCCTCTTTCATTAACCACCCAAACTTTCTTCTCTCCACACCTACCCACCCCAATTTCTCTCTCATCCACTCCTTCCCGCTCTCCGATGCCCACAGCACAATTTCCAACGGTCGCCCACCCCTCCTCTGTCGCTGGAACCAAGGACTCTTGTGTGTCTTCGCCATGCTTATGCCAACAAAAGCCAAGCCAGTGGCATTCCTGTCTTAGCCACCCACCCCGTTGACAAGGCGGGGCGGGGTGTCGTGCACAAGGAAGCTGGGAATTGGCTTCCGTTCCAGTTTTTAGCTTCCGGGCCAAATGGCGCTCATAAAATGAAGCGCTGCTGCGTTTGCATGAAAAGTTAACAATGTGTTGGACTGGTGACAAGAAAAAAAATAGTGCAGAGGATAAAAACATGGATTTGCATGTATTTCTGGTTGTTGATAGCCACCGTTGAACAAGGTCAACAAAGAGGTATAGGTCCTCCTTCTCCCTGCTTGTCTTCTTCTCTCTTCCGTCTCTCCCCTTAGCATTTAGTACTAGTTTTTTTTTTTCGTCCAATTCAAAACCCTCTCTTTTGTCTTCTCTCAACTGAACTGACCTTTCTGACACAAATTATTTTAGAGAAAGACCTTTGCTTCCTGTTGCGTTTGTTTAGTGATGCTCGCCACCAGGGCTTCTCTGAACTCAGTGTCACAAGAACAATACAGAGTTCACGAGAAGTAGTCGAGTGAGGAAATCAATCTTCACGACTCTGTCAACGGGAAATGGCTGCTTAGTAGCATGGTGAAGTCTGACTGTCTGACTGTGAAACTAATCATGAAAAATAGGCTTTGACCTTTACATTAAAAAAACTTTAATATCATATTCTTATAAAACTTTTTGTGTCACCAAGTGGAAAATTACACCCAAAGGGGTTTGTGAAGTGGGAAATCTTAAGTGTCATTATTTAATCCATTGCTAACATGTTTTAGGAATTTAAGGGCAATAGGGAAAAAAAATAAAATATCAAGAGATGACTTCTTATTACTTGAACTTCTGAAGCAAACCCAGTTCATGATGATACTACTAGGTGACTGGTGGAAAGATGTATACAAAGGTTTGATATAATGGGCTGTACTTAAAATAAGGATGGAGGGGGACTATTCTTACAGATTTGTAGAAGCAGTACAAGATTTGAACCATCTCAAAAACATACTCGACCCTTTTCAGCAGCTTACTAGCAGACAGTAAGATGGAGGGAAGGTGGAGGATTCTACTGGTCGCTAAATTGCAGTCGATTTCTAAGTTCGCACAGTTGAGCCAGAACCCGACCATGCTCCTCCGTCTTGTCTGTGGCTTCGTCCCTCCGTCTCCCCTACACTCCCCTCCTCCTCACTCCACCTTCACACCGACAAACTTTCTTCCAACAATGATTTTCCGCCCAGCAGGTACTTTTCCTCCCAGTGATGCTGTCCCGAAGTTGCGGACTCCGTGCCATGAATGTTTGATGGCTGCACGCCGGCCTGTCACACTCAGACATGGTCATCGCCTGCAAGACGCTACAGGACGCAGACTGCAATCCTTAAGGTCTCCATAACATCGTCGCTCGTCTCTTGATTACCGACACACACTTCCACACCCTTCTCTCCATCGCTTATTCCTTCACACAACCACCACCACCACTAAGTCTCAACAACTTTCGTCTTGTCTGTGCCTTTTAAATGGTATTTCCAAGCCAAGCATCAACTGTTCTTTGGATCGAGAAAACTTTTTTTCTTTTATTTTTATTTTTGTTCGTGAGAGTGATCAATGAGGTTAAGGAACAGCTGCTCCTGTTTGTCTTGGAGCGTGATATCTGACGATGTCTGATGTAGTCTGACGGGAATCAGACACACTAATGTGACCTTAGTGACCTGGCGTGAGCATAGTTATCTGATGTTCACATTTCCAGACATCAAAGAGTCCTCTCGGTGCATATTCCTCCCCAACCCCTGTGAGCTGAGGCTTAATGCCAAGCTCAGGTGGAACAGAAGGTGGAGGGGAATGTGCTGGTGACAACGGCCAGTCTCAGTGATTCCCTACCTGTCCACGCGCTTTTTTTTTTTTTTGAAGTCCGTCCTCGCTCTGTCAACCCCTCCTCCCCAACTTCCTCCTCATACCCACTGCTGCACTTTTCATTCCAGTTCTGCAGTTCCATCTTTACCAAACCTGCCCTTTCAGAACCAAACCCCTTCTCTCCACCCTCCACTCTAACCTCAGTAACGATATTTTATAAAGGTTTCGGGGGCAGAGGGGTTAGGGGTCAAGAACTGGCAGTACACCGTCTTCAACCACACCTCGCAGACACACTTCCGCATAGACCCTCCTTTATCTATCTGGCCTTCACCTTTCCTCCATCTCTCTCAAAACTTTTGCCTGCTCCATTTTGTTTTACCGTTATCGCCAGCGCTTTCCTGTTCTGCCGGCGTCTGAGATGCCTAACAACCTCCGACTCCATCTTTCACCACACCCTGAGCTAGAGCTGCGCTGGTCATGCACAAAGCTTCAAAACGCTTTTCCTGACCTGCACAATTTTATTTTTAAGGGGGAAAGGTGGGTGTAGGATGGGAGGAGACGTGGGGTGGATGAGGAGTTACCTCCCTGTACCCACCCTCGCTCGTTAACGTCATCTTCAGTTGCCGGACAACGTGCCGCTTCAGCTTCTCACCTCACCTCTGACCTTTCCGCGACTAGTCGTCTTTCAGTCCATCTGAAACCTGGCCATTCGCAAATGCTTCATTAAATTTCTAGCGAGCAAAGATTGCTAGTATTCAGGACCATCTCCAACTGCTGCCAGCGTTGCGAACCATTAAAAAACAGGTTGTGAGTTTTTTCCCTCCTCCCTGACAAAGCTTTCCTTCAATCAAATCTGTAAGCTGTGGCTTAGGACCGTCCTCTGAAACGTCAAAAACATGCCTGAGATCGATATTTTCTCATATTTTCTCAAAACAGGAAGCCGCAACCCAAAGCTCCAAACAGCAATTACTTCAGTTTACACTTCGCTTAGCTTGGTCGAGTTCGGATAAACATCAGATAGTGATGAGTGCACCAGTTTGCGAAATGATGTGTAAATGAAAGAGCTTTAATTACCTATTATCCAATCGAACAAAAATGGCCTCAGTATTGAACATGCTCATGAAGAAGAAAAAATATCGTGGGTATTAAAATGTAATGGTTCCAATATAATAAAGCAAAACTGCAGATGATTTTAAGGAGATATAATGATGTCAGCAACAACTATCAGAAACTAACGGATAAAACTATCATGGATGTCTTATAACTAAAACCTCTCAGTTTATAAAAGTTTATGAAACATATAACCGCCGAGTTAGGTTAACAGTCGTAAGTTTAATAAAGTAAAACTTTTCAGACAAAAACAATTACTATGCCTGACAAATCAAAAGTAAATTAAATTGTACAAATTAATTTTTATTTTAATCGTCCACACTGTAATG
This sequence comes from Pomacea maculata, assembly GCA_004794325.1. NCBI lineage: Eukaryota > Metazoa > Mollusca > Gastropoda > Architaenioglossa > Ampullariidae > Pomacea > Pomacea maculata. The sequence continues at coordinate 268,204 of SRHC01002719.1, forward strand.
TCGAATGTTGAATGACGCAAAATATGTCTAATGGGAAATAAGGGGCGAAAACGAGGCTGTTTCAGCACAGCAACAATACTTGAAGAACCTCTCCAGGAACGTGCGAGACTTAATGAGACTCTAACGAGGGCGGTGAGCAATGACGTCATACCTCCCGACGGAAGACGAGCGGAAGGGATTGTGGAGGAGGAGAAGGGCGAGAATTGACAGAGGGTGGTGAAGGTTACACCAATGCTGCACAATTTTGTCATAATAAGGTGGTTTGTCTGCGTTTAAGCTGCGAGGGAGCAGAGGAGGAGGTTTAGAGGACAAAATGGAGGACAGGGCCGTGACAAAAACACGGTATCAACGTGGTCTGTGAAGACAATAAGACTTACTAACACGTGTTGCACAAAGCTGTCCGTTTATTATTTAGGGTGGGTTTATTGTTTTTGTTTTATATGCATTCTTTGTGCGTCCGCTTCCTCTGTCATTCCCCACCCAATTCCCATGACACATACTCCCACGCCACCCCACCCTTTCGATGAATTCGCACAAACATCAAACGAATGCAACATCACAAGCGCTTGCTAACCTTGCCAGTCCCTAGAACAGGGTACAATAAAGCCTAGAATGGAAAGGTTGGATGTAAAAATATTTACAACAATTTTATGTTCGTTACATATAAATGTATATGTTACTGTAATTACAGAAATGTATTTGAAAGTACTCGTGGGTACATTAATGCATGCTGTGCATCAGTTCTAACGGCAGTGAGTCTGTTGTGTTTATTTGTGTTCTCTCATTAGCGTCCAGATGATAATGAACATGAAAGCTGCAACTTCATCTGCTCCAGCAACCGGTTTTAAAAATTCATAAGCAGGCAGTGAACATCATTTTTCTTGAGGCTGGGTCACATTAACTGCTGCCTTCGGGGAGGTATACAGCTGTCCCTAAACACAAGATAACAACAAACTCTTCCCCGCCCTGTCATTCCTTCACACGTACCCCAACCCCTGACAATGAATGATTTTGTGTTTCGTGTTCGGCCACCTGGATTTCTGATGTACACCCGGTCAAACCTGCAGTGATAGGTTACAGCCTCGACATGAATCTCAACGATTGTAAGTTGTCAGCAACAGTCTGCTCGCCTCACTGGTGGGCGGTTGGCGTGTTCCGGCTGAGAACTTTGCCAAATGTATTGTTTTTGTTTACTGTTTGTCAGACTACTTGTCTTCGAATAAACAGAAGCACCGTGACCAAGATATAAATTTTAAAAAAAAATAGTCTCTTAATGTCTTCCCTATAAAGCCTAAATTTTATTTACATATTATATATATATAAGTATTGAAGAATGGACCCGTTTATACCTTTAGCTGCAACACTCATGCCGTTATTGCACAAATGGAGCGAATCAGTGAAGAAACTACGGAAAGAAGTTCAAGTGGGTAAAGAAAGTAAATGTCAGTCTTACAAGAAAAACTTCCTCGTGCATTTTCCCTTAAGACAGAAACAGTATTTAGCGTATCCCTCTAAAAACTCAAACTTTTTTAATGTCCGTCCTGAAGCCTTGTCAACAAACAACTCCAGGCGACAACTGAAAAATGTCTTCAAAACCTGCAGACGAGGCCATGGCAAGAGAAAACAACACTTGTGAATGTAAGTAGATTTATTCCTTTTTTTTCCTTTCTTTTTCTTGTTTCCTTTCTTTTTCTTCTTTCCTCTCTCTTCTCCCTTCCTCCTGCTTCCCTCAACAACAGCTTTTCTCTCTCTCTCTTGTGTGCCCAGCTGCAAGTGTCGAAAATTGCCTCAATTTGACTCCAAGCAGATTCTTCCTTTCGCTTGCTTCGTCGAGGGAGGATGAAGATGCAAACTGGGAGGAAAAAGCGTTAGCCTACCAGAGATATGCACGCAAATACTACTCTCTCTTTCTCTCAGAGGGTGGAGGGGGAGTAGAATCGGGAGGAGTTAAACACTGCTAGCCAATGCATTCATCAATCCCCCAAAATTTCCTTTCCAGGAACGGTCCCCATTCTTAAATCTCAAGAATTAAGGCGAAAAAAATGACACGGCATCTCCAGAGTCGCAAAAGGCTTAACTGAGCCATGAATTTCAACATTTTTTTTTTCCACTTCGTTGATTTTTTTGTTTTCTTTTCTATAAAATGTACAGCTGCCCACAGCTCTCCTTGCCTGTCTTTCGTTTCACTGCATTTTGCGCTCGTATGGTCACGTGATCACATTTTTCCTGATCGACTAGTCCATCGATCCAGCACGAGGCCCCGGATTTGATGTCAAGGCTGTAACCTGTTAACAAGGCGATCAAAGCCACGTACCGCCAAGTGTGCGCCCTCCACAAACACTGTAAGCACCCGTATACCCCATAGTAAACACCCGTGAAATGTTTGATGCTGTTGTGACTGTGGTATCGGTCTCACCCGCCTGTACCCGACTTTCAACATTTTTTTCGTCTTTCTTGCACACGTCTCCATTTTAAAGAAAGAACTTCCGGCATTAGCCCCCCACACGGGGTGGGGGAAAACTGACCTTTTAGTTTAGTACACTCTGGGGTGGATGGGGAGAGAGGGGTAAAGCTCTCGTGTTCACTTTCGTTTACAAGAAGCAGAACTGCAGGGCGCAATAACGCGGCGAGATCTCACGATAGAACGAGAATTTCTTGTTCCTGTCTCCCTCCAAACTCCGGAAGAAATCTCCAGAAAGGCGTTACCCGTTGGCTTGAAATTCCGCCAACGCCCACATCTTTAAAGAGAGTGCGTACGCTTGATTAGATAGGAGCAAAGGCACAAGTTGAAGCTGCCACGATTTTCCTTCTTCTTCTTCTCTTCTCTCTCTCTTCTATGTCAGTTCAATTTTACGACCTGTCGATACCCAACATTTTCCTCTCTTTGCACAGGGGTGGAAAAATGCTAAATTCGCATGCAAAAGTGCAAGACAGATGGGAGAATGAAATGAAGCTCTTCTGTCCTGAAAAGCAAACTTGGTCCCAGAGGCCGACGAGAGGGGTGGGCAAGGGGAAATAACTGACGGGTGTTGACGGGGAGGCAATGGGCGGTTTCAGGTGTAAATATATGGGTCCGGGTGTGACAGCACATTGGTTACATGGAAACCTGCGATGCTAATATAGAGCCCACGTGCTGAAGCACAAACACGCACGCGCTTGGCTGGAATAAGAATAAAGTGCTTAAATGCGCGAGGACAATTCACAGACACACAGACATGCGTGTCCTTCTTGGACTACTGAACAAGAGTGAACAGAGATTATCCATCTTCGTATCGATACCCATGAAAACCAAGATCACACACGGTTCAAAGTTGACTTGAAAACATGCTTTCATGCTTTCTCTCATTTCTGACTCTCCTTCCCACGTCTGAGTGAGAGAGAGACAACAAATAGATACAACGACGAATGGACATACATACAAGCGACTGAAAAGACAAACCCTCGAGAAGTAAAAAGGCCAAAAGTACTCACCTTTATCGCCACTGCAGCATCTGAAACAGAGAACAAAACATAAGTAACAGAGAAATACTTAGCTTCGTGTAATTGTGAAGAACTCTAGGTTTTCTGACGAGGGCAGAGTGTTACTGTTAAGAGAAATGCCAAAGCTCCAGAATGTCAATCGTGAAAATGAAAGCAAATGTTAACAGATTAAAAGCAGTGTTGTAGTTTAGCACAAATGAAAACCATGATGCCCACAATATTGCCCCCCCCCCCTCGCCTAAAACAAAATAATAGAAGCACTCTTTTTTCAAGTCTCCATCTCTTGTAAAAATGAGACAGTGCAGTTTTTTTTAATTTCCAACTGAAATCAAGGGAGTCTTTTTTTAATTTTTAACATAGAAACCCTCCTCTAAAAACCTGATTAGTCTCCATCATCATGTAGACCAGCTTTACTATCCGTACAGACAAGTACAACACCTAATCTGCTTGCCTGCTTGCTTAGTTCAAAGGTCAGTCATCTGGCAACTCTGCTCGTCTCAATGGGAGGAAAAAAACTGAATAGTTCGCGCATGCATGTGAGGACGCTGATGTCTACAGAATACAAACAAATCTTACAAATATCAAATTTTTAGTGTCGACGTGAGACCAGTCATGGATTTTATAAAGTTTCAACTGACAAGTGCCACAGTGTCAGGGGACAACGTCGCCCAGAGTGCAACGGGGTTTTGTCCCTCCCAGTCCAAGTGTTTCTCTCGGCCTGTAGCCGCAGCTTGGAGACCCCATCCTGGAAAATTAACGTTCCTTTAAGAACGTGACTGGCTAAGCGCGTGCACAGAGGATGATTAATGCGCACGCCTGCGTAACGTCATCGCGCCTGCGCAGAAGCTGTATGCAATAACAAGAGGACAAGCGAAGAAGCCTGACATGTTCTCCGCGAAAAAAAAGGTGCTTTACTTAATTTTTTGTGTTTTTTTTTTTCTCAGAATGCACTTTGTGTTCGGTTGATGCCGGACTCTACGGAAGGCGCCGAACCTCTGGAAGGTCAGGTCAGTGGAATCGGCAGGTCCCAGTCACGGCCAATGATTAACGACGCACGGTGGCCAAGGCGGAAGCGAGTCGATGTTGACGGCTGCCAAGGCAACGCCGGGAAAGGTGAGTAGGGAAGGAGGGTTGGGAGGAGAGAGAGAGACTGCGACGAGACGGCAACGGTACGTGGACTACGTGGTGGAGCTGTACGTCATCCCTCGTTTACTCCTCCATTTTTGTGTTTTTGTAACACCCACGCTGTTCGCTCGGGCAAAATTTTCCCCCCCCTGTATATCACTATTCGTTTATTCTTTAGATTGTTTACCCATCCTCGACGACCCTCCCCTCCCCTCCAAACGCTTTTTCGCACGTGCGTTGTTTCACGTCGGAGACCTCTGTGATGAGAAGCAGCTGCCGATGTTTCAGGCAGCGAGCGCAACTGAACAGAGAAAGGAAGAGGTGATGAGAAAGAGAAAGAAAAAAAAAAACGAAAGTGCGCACGCACTCACATCCTATCGGTCAACTGTTTAAAGTGTCCGGCAAACATGACCGGTCAACAAGGTGAAGTGTCCGGCAAACGAACGGGGTGTTTCATGCCGGGACGTGCGTCCTGGAAATCCTCGCAACACCATGAGTATCAAAAAAATACTCCTCCCTTCACCCTCCATTTAGGCATTTTAAACCACTGTTTCATTGTGGCCTTGGTTTGTGTTTTGAAAGTCTTTAGGGTTTACACTGCCTTCACAAGTAAGTCTTTGTAAACAGAATGCGGGGGCACAAGGGAATCAAGCTACAACAAGGCGTGTAACCAGCTGTAGGCAGGGTGAGTAACGAGCAGCATCTGATGATGAATTTACCCAGGCTCCTGCGCAAGTGTGTTCAATCACACGTGACATGTTGTACGCCACCTAAGACAGGCATTTTACTTTAGTGAACACGTCATCACTGGGTTCCATACCTACGTTGATTTATTGGTCATCCCGGGCATGGTTACCTCTCGGGTAATGTGGGAAACTACCCCTGCACCAATCGCACAGCCGTAAACAACTATGGTCAGCGGAGGTGTGTTTTTTTTTTTTTGAGGGATGCGAAGAGAAAACTCCTGGATGTAAATTCCCTCCATAAGGTTCGGTTTGGAAGGGGCGATATACTCATATTTCAGCTTCTGACAGCTCCAGACAGCAGATTAATCTTGTGAATAATGGAGAGAAAAGCCCGGATGTCAGGATGTACTGCGTTGGTAGGTCTTCAATACCGGTCAAAGGTTTGAAACCCTACTTCCTGCAATATATGTGGGAAGAAAGAAATACTCCCTAAATGTCAGGCAGATGAATAAATAAAATGTTTACCTGTTTCATTATTTAACCAGCGACTGTTTGCAGATCTCAGAACGTTTGCCTGAGTTTCTCAATTTGAGAATTCGTTTCTCTCCAAGGTCCCGACGATTTTTCAAATCGAAAAAGCGGATATCCGTAGGACTGTTGTATGAATTAATAGCTTGTGCGTTCTGCTCCTCAAGGATGTGAAATATGGGAGGCAAATGGGTCACATCCTAACCGGGTGCTGTAAAAGACTGCTAAGAGTCCAGCGTTGAGAGCAGGGTAGTGGCAGCAATGAGTCAATAATGTGAAACCAGCTGTGAGTCACTCCGGGTAATGGACTCCAAGATTTGCAACATGAACTTCCGCGATGGTCGTACACAATGGCCATGGCCTTGGACCTCCAAGCGGAAGGAAATTCAAAAAAAGAAAAAAGAAAAAAAAAAAAAGAAAACCAGGCTAAGCCGGGCTTCGAACTTTTCCACCGATGATTTCAAAAGCATTACCTGACATTAATTCTAAATATATCAGGAATCCATAGTACACTCTCTTACTTTTTGGCTTGCTTTCAATAGGAAAACTGAAACATATGTATTTGTGTTTTATTCTCTCTTCCTGATCTTCCCCAGTCTTTCTAAATATTGATGAATACACCTGTATCTTCCTACCGTCAATAACTTCCGGCTTCCTCTGTTTTCAAGAATAAAAATAATCTACCTGTTCGGTCGATATCTGGACGTCACATATCCATTATTTATTTACATCCGTGATTTATTTACTCTCTCTCTCTAGCTTTACCTTTACGAGACATACCTTGATGAGTCCGTCGGCATTCGTGTAAACTTAGGCAACTTAAACTAACAAATGAAATGAAAGGTCGTTAGAGTGGGCTGGCAACCGGATGAAGGTGGGTGTGGAAGCGACTGATTACACCAAACATTCTGCGTGTGCGTGGGTGTGTGTTTGTGAGAGGAACCACAGGAGAATGAGAAAATAGAAATGAACAAAGAGGAATTAGAGAACGGAGAATAGTTAAACAGAGAATTACAGACAAGAGAGAGAGAATAACGGACATGATGTCTTTATTGCATCAAGCCAGGCGACAACAACGAAGTCGGTCATCGCCCTGTGAGATGGACCTACCCGGTTCTGAATCCCGCCTGCCGTAAACTTGTCTAATTAAGATGAAACCTTATTGTACTGTTGTCTATAAATAGATAAATGAGATTCGTTAGTAAGTGTGGCCATTGTCATGAACGTTTGTGTCGAGGGCGTACCAGCTCATTCGCGCCTTGCAAACAGCTTAATATTAATAATTAATGGGAACATTGGAAAACACTACTTCACACAGTTTGAAGCTCGTGTGCTAGTTATCCATGCCCTGGTGTAAAAAAACAAACTTCTTTAGAATCAGGCCCAGCTCTGATCTCTTGTAGTGCTCGACTGCGTATTAATAAAAAATAATCAGTGTGAAGGAAGGGCATTCATTCTATTGAAGTGATCGGAGGCAGGCCTGACGAGAGGGGGGGACAGGGGGGTCTGGTGTACCCGGGCCCGCGGCTGTCAAGGGGGCCCGGCCTTGGTCAGTAGATTTTTTGTTTCTTCTTCTCCTTTTCTTTTTCTTTTAAAGAAAGGTCTAAGGACAGAACACCCAAGCATGACACATGCAGAAGTTGAGTTTGAGTGTAGATATTGAGATTCGAATTGTAAACATACATTATATACTGGGAAAATAATTTACGATTGCAAGTACAAGGGGCCCGGAGAGGTCTGTCCCGGGGCCCGGGCTGGCTCTCGGCGGCCCTGATCGGAGGTGAAGATAGTTGCTCCAATCCCCCTCCTTCCGCATGGATTTTTTGAATTACGTGTTTCAAACGTGTTTGGAACGTAGATAGGAGTCGAATACTATCAGAAAGGTGTGCGTCATGTTGTCAGTTCAAAGTCCTTCTTCCAGGAAACTGTTACATCACGACCTGAATGGCCAAACGAGGGTTTCAGGGTGTATTTTTTTATTATTATTTGATCGAAAGAATGTGCATGCGTTCCAAGTGATTGTCCTCTTCGTGACATGGACTCAGTGACTTAAAGCCTCGGTTAAAGACGATCGTGAAAGAAAGTAGTGTCACGTGATCCCGAGACCAACACTCGCTAATTGTGACGTCACCGACGTGCTCTCTGCACGTAGTGCGTGGGCGCATGCACACCGGCGAGCGGGGTGCAGTGAGAAGTCAGCAGTCAGCATCCCTATCTCTGCCCCGACCTGAAACTCTCGCATCTCATTGTTCTCCGCGTCCTACTTGGCACTCGAGAAGTTGCGCTTGATAAATATTCAAGACCCCATTGCTCCAGTTTCCCAACTAACCATGCCAGGGGCTCTTAAAATGTTGATCGTGACCCCTGGCAGCATGTTTTGTGACATCAAGCTGGCGTTCACTCAATGGAGTTGGTGTCGGTTCGCTATCAGTTACCTGCTCAGACGCAAATGAATTCTGTTGACTCAACAGACTGCCTTGTACTCCCAGCTTTACTTTATTTCATACTCTCAATGAATTTCTCACATTTCCCGAAGGATGTGCTCAGAATTCAGTATGGTAACCGTCACAACAAGTTGTTATTGTTGTTTTATACTTGTCACAATATTTATATGTTCAGTCTTTCCGTACAGTTCAAGGAACTATAACGAACAAATCATCCTCTCATTAACAAGCGGATGTTTCATGGTCTCAGACGCCAGCAGCGAACCCCACTACCAATATGGTCGCCGTTTCAGTCCTTTTCCTCTCATCACTCGTCATTATCATAATTGAAAATGCAGTCACAACAGATAAAAGAGGAAGTGGGGATGTTTTCACCCGGTAATTCTAATTTGCCAATTAGAAAGGCTCTGCAAAAATGCAAGAGGCAGGGAAGTAGGGGGAGAGGGAAGATTCTCTTGCAAGGAAACGTGGACTTAGGGGTCTGTAAGAACCAGACTACATCTGTTGTTTCTGATGTCGAAATATTTTCGAAAAACAACACCCACGCTCACCTCCATCCAAACCCACCCACCACCCTCAACCCAAGTCCATCAACAGTACACCCGGCTTCAAAGAGGACCAGCCGACATCCACAACCGAAAGGGTCATAAGGTCAGAAAAAGAGTTCATCAGCTTTTGTTGCTTTGTTTTTAATGTTCGCGGCACCTGACTAAACTATTGGCGGTAACTCGACTGGACACAACACAGCCTCGCCCTGAATGCCACAAACTACGTCACAGCTGCCATTTTCTTTCAAGCGGCGGAGGCAAGGCCTTTTCTTCTCGGACCTGACATTAATCTGGCGCTCTATTAAAACCCTATCTGTATGCATTATGGCTGTCTCGGTGGATACCACCACAGTCTGGTGTAGTCCTCCCTCTACTCCCCTGCTCTTCCTGCGGGCTGCAATTTTAACTTGGTGTTTATGGTCTGTCTCTCTCGTGCAAGACAAGAGTTTATGTCGGAACTGTCAATGGATGCAACCTTTAGAGACAAGCTGCAAGCAGCATTTTCTTTCTTTTGGGTTTTTTATATATTTGTTTGTTTGGGTCTTGTTTTAGGTGGAGAAACCAAACCTATCGTCAGAAAGGAATGGAGCAAGGTGACCTGTTTGCTGCGTTTGTTAAATGCGTACTTAGGGTGAAAAGTATGTGAATGTATAAAAAAGAAATTCCTTCTAGCGGCCATATCTTTTTGAGAAGGGTGAACGGGAGGGTGTCGTCTGACAGATTCAGTGGCCAGCTCGCCCACATAATCATTATTTCTGGATGGAGAAGGTAATAATCCGCGGTGTGAGCCAGTCCTAGAGCCAGCGTCTGACAGGCGGACGTGACGTTACACCAGACGTGACGTGACGTGACGTGACGTTACACCTTCCGTCGTCTGCCGGAGTCCGTGGTGCACTCATCCACACGATCAGTCATTCCTTCTTTCTTGACCAAGAACGGAATAAAACGTGGTGTGGGTCAGTCTTCTTGAAGGTAGAGTCTGACACGGTAATCGTAACGGTCATGTGATTTGAATCAGTTCTGTCGGAAAAGGTGTACACGATGTTTACGCATTGTACTCAGGCAACGAAGACTGTTCTTGATCCTCAAAGAAGGAAAAAAAAAACCCAACGAAAAAATAAAAAAATAAAAAAACCAAAAGAATTAACAGACAAAGAAAGTAAGTAAAAAGGCAAAGAAAATAATGAACATGCAAAAAAAGAAAACAGAAAAAAACAAAAAATGGCAACAGAAAAAAAAACAGACAAAAAGTCAACACAGAAACTTAAGTGGGTGAGAAAATGTACAAAAGTCGGTTAATAGCTGCGCTCTCTTGTGTCAAACGTAGGCTTTTGTCTGGTAACACATTGCTAACAGCTGCCTTTAATTCTTCACCTTTATCACATCAGGGACGGAGGGCTGGGTCACCTGACCCGATGACTATCACGACGGCATGAATGCGGTTCAAAGTCCTCCTTCCCATCACCACCACCACCAAACCGATTACCATCAAGACATGAATCTCTCTCTGCACACTATTCATAGTGCCTCCTGAGAAGAGTATATATATATCTCAGCTTCCATGCTTCCGGTTACCTACAGGGTACCTAACTCTGGGTTTAGCAAATATTTCAGCCTGGACGCGGACAGGTGTAGGAAGGACAGTCCAGACGGAGACATCTAAATGCGAATAACAAAACTCGCTCATCGTCGTACGACACGAAGGATAGATGCTCACAGGGGGGACCAGCTCAGGTTTGTCCGATTGGACAGTCTGGTCGGAAGCCCGGCTGCAGAATCCCGTTAAGATTTCAGGCGAGGGAGCGGCATGTCATAAATTGGCTCAGTTCCAGTCCGGAACTAGTTGCTGGCTGATCGCTGCAGACAGGGGTTTAACGAGTTGCCCCGATCGAATACTTTACGGGGATTCTGATTTAGTCGGCCGAGAAGAAGACAGAGGAAAAGAGATGGTTAAATGGCTGCGGGAGGGGTGAGGGAGAGAGATGGGGCGTGGGCAGGAACGAGAGAAGGCAGAAAGGGGATAGAGAGAGGAGGGAATAAAAAAAATAATAGCTTTATACACAGGTTGTGTAGGTTAACGTCCACCCCCGCACCTATAATTCCTCATCCTTCCTTGGGTAGACGAGTGCCTGCATCGTTCACTCTTTCTTTCTCTTTCATACACAAGTACACAAGGCGCACGTGAGCACGTGCGTACCTCACTCTTTCTCTCTCTCACACACAGAGTACACAAGGACAAACAATGCATATGACTAGCCCAAGCTCATAAACACAATTTGTGTATTTCAGGCGAAAAGAAGATAAACAAGTCTTCCAACCCGACTTTTGCTGTGGAGGATATAGACGAGGTTCCTAATCGCGATTTATTATTTAAAAAATTCAATATAACATGACATTTTTTTCTTACTCCTTTTCACTTTCCGCTTGTAATTCCCTCCTCGCTGTCCACCTTTTTCCATCTTAATTTCTGAAATACCTCCTGCTTCTCTTCATCCTCTGCCTCACTCTTCCTCTTCCTCTCAACTCTGATGTTTCTTTATTGACCCCTCTCCTCTTTATTTTTCCGATCACTCGTCTTTCCATGCTCATGCCCGAAACCTCGGCTCCGTTTGTGACTCTCGCACTCTTCCTACATTCCTCCATTCTTCCTACAGTCACATCTGAGAATGGTTTGTTGACACTCTTTTCACCACCAGCATCAACAACAACAACAACAACAACAACAACAACAACAATCCCCTCCACCTAAACGTTTCCTATTCAAATTAAAAATCACAGAAATGTTCCGCCATTTCCCAGAAGCTTCTACCTCTGTCCCTGTCCTCCATCCCAGAGTAAGTCACAGTGTAAATGAAAATCTCTGCCAACAATCGATGTGGTCAATACTTTCTGCTTCTGTCTGCCAGCGCCCTGTCACAGCCCGTGGTTGGGCCGAGTCCTACATTCCGTGCCTGTCATCGGTAACGTTTCTTGAACCAGGGGCACCTCACGCAATTTTCCTTTTTACGATTTCCAAATCGATCCTGCGACTGCTGCGGGCATCACCAATTTGGCAACAGACTTTGATTACAATCTTTTAGTCTTGGTTTATTCATGTGTCATGTCTAATATTCTCTCCGCACTCCCCCTACCCACTCCACCCCTCTACCTCACAATGTGCGCATGCGTGTGACGTAACGTTTAAACGGCTTTTAAAGGACTGGCGCAACTTTCTGGTAAATTATTAAGTTTATTGTGGGAAATAATTACTATTTATCCCATATTTCTTCTAGTTTATTTTTATGCTGTTTAGCAGGAAACATTTCGTATTTTAATCTCATTAGCCATGCAATTTTTCACCCGGTTGTTAAATGTTTTTTCCTTGTTTATTTTTAATCATTTAAAGACTCATTCTGATGAAGCGGTGGTGAGTTCTGTCTTTCCACTTCCTGTATCCAGGTGCTGTCGGTGGCTTGCTAGCATTTTAACTCCTCTGTGAAATACCTCCCAGCATCTATCAAGACAGTAAGAAGAAGGAAGGAATTAGTCCGTTACTCCATCATGGCGGCGCCGAGAACGACTGTGTTTTAGGGCTACCCATAGCATTGCCTAACATTCAACACCACCAGCCTCATCTTCGGCAACGAAAGTGTTGTCCTGCTCATAACTACATGTGAGGATATTGTGCAGGAGGCAAGCATGGCATCGATTAAGGGAATGTCCGAGTGTGTGAGTCCTCCCAGCGCCAACAGTGCCATTCCCCAACGTTGTTTCCTATTGAAAGGAAAGAGGAGGGAAAGATAGGGCTTCTGAGTCACACAAACAGGATGCCATGGCCGAGAAATGACCTGCAGAGACATGAAACAAGCTGGAAGCGAACAGCCAGCCGTAAATTTTTACAGCCACATGCGTTTTATCCGTTGGTAATGACTGGCATTGGCAATGGCGAACACTAGCAGCCGGAGGTTTCGTTGCACTCAGTGAGAGCGTTCGCCAACAGAGTGAGGGTGGTGAGGTTGGTGAGGGAGGTGAGGGTGGTGAGTGGAGTGGACAGAGGAGGGGGTCAAACCTCCTTCTCTCCTTGTTCTCCGAGACAGGACCACCAACTGCACTGCGACAAATTGCACCGTGATGACATGTAATGAAGTAAATCGGAAATTCATCACCAGAAGTTTCCGCCATTTCCTACTTTCCAAAAACACCACAGGTTCTACCATTTTCGCAATATGAAATTTCCTTGAGAAGACCTTACACAGGTTCTGATTGGTCAGAATGTTAAACCAGAAACATAACCGTAGCGCCCCTCTCCAAAGCAGAGACTATTATCACAGTGACCGTGAGAAAATAAAAAGTGTCAACCGTAGCGAACGAAACAATTCCTGTGGGGACCGAAGCATTATCAAAGCTTGTGTGTCCAGGGTTACAACTATTATACAGCCTCAAATCTACTCACATTGCTCAGTATTATGAATATTATACAGTGTCTCTTCTTGACTTGAGGTCAATGTGGGTTGAGCGTGTGGAGAAGCTTCTGGCTTTATTATTATTATTTTAAAAAGCCGCTATCGAGAACAACACGATGAAGTCAAGATTAGAGCAGAACCGAGCAAAAAAATTTAATTAAAATCCTTATTTTCTCGTATTTATCTTACAAAATAATTATTTTATTTTTAGAACACAATCTCTATACATTTTCAAACAGCTGATGAGTTCGTTGATAGAAAATGTCGCTGACAACAAACAAGTTTCCTCCCTCCCCTCCCACCAACCCCTTTCATTTCACATGCATCAGGTTCCGCAATCGTCGGACAAAACGAGTCTTCTCGAGTAACCTCCCCCTTACCCTCCCGGATTGACTGCTCTTACACAACGGCAATGTGCATCAGTACCAGCTGCCTGCTGCAGTCCACGTGACGCCGGGTGCAATCTCAACTCCACTCTGACCCTTACATCACTCCCGCCACACGCCTCCCACTCCATCACATCACTTTTTATTTATTTATTCTAGCTATTCACAAACCCTCCCTCCCTTCTTCCCCTCCAAAAAAAATGGCGGTATCGATTTGTGATGTCACTGGAAGGTCTGCGAGTGATTCTCGCGCTCTCGCGAGGTCTCGGCCAGCAGACATTACGCCGCTTGGCGCGTGGTGGCGCGAGTGTGTCGTCACTCCCAGCTGCGCGCGCACCACGCCTTCCGTAGGCGCAGGTCCAGGGGGAGACGACTGTTAACAAGTTTACTGTCGCGCTTTCAAGGAGGAAACTCAATTGGAGAGGTCAATGGTCGCATCCTGCCAACAGTTTCTTGATCGTTCTTGGCAGGGGTTGATGCACACAGCGTCCTTTCGCAATGGATATTAATATTTAATCGTCAAATGGAATCGTGGGACGGGCAGGGGTCAGAAGCAGTACTCGGGGTGTTGTGGTCCAATGCACCGAGAGTGCACAGCGCAGATCGCGGATTGTTTGAGCGTTAAAGAAAGTTCTGGAAGTTTGATGAGAACCGCTTATGTTACATCCATCCATAAAAGCGTTAAACCCATTTCCACGGAATTAGAAAGCGATGCAGAAAAAATTAGAAAACAAAAAGGAAATTAAAGAATTTTTAATTTAACTTAGACTTGAAATGCCTTCAGCTTTTGCCGATGCAGTAGTTTTTAAGTGTATTATTTTTATAAGAATGGAAAAAAAGAGAATCGTGTATATAAAGCATCCATCTAGTTATTTTTTTTTAATTGGTGGAGGTTAAAACTTTACAAAGTCCACACCGTTTGTCAGATACCTAACTCGGCAGGGATATTAGTTTTAATTATGTCCCACTTGCAACATGTTTTGCTTTGCATATTTATTTTCTTTCATTCTGTTATCATATTGAAACGAAATTACTACAAAAAGAAAGCATGGACAATGTAATTTCAGATACGAAGGACAGAGAGAGAGAGTAAAAAAGGAGAGAACGAGCGAAAGTTTCCGATATTGCCAAAGCCGTTTTTATGACCCTTTCACTCCAAACCTTTTCCTCGGTTGCCAAACATGTACTGTCAACCTGTCAAGTTAGGAAAAGGACATCAAGTGCAAGCGTTGCACCATTTGACTACACTAATGTTGTTTATTAAAAACATTGCTAGCCCGACATTGTTTATTAATAAGTTTGATCGAAATGAAGCATCAGATAAAAAGCTAAAAACAAAATTTCAACTGGATGAGTAAGCGGCAGAAACCAACTCAGGCGAAGTCGGGTACTGAAACTACTTTCAAACACAGGCAGTTTATTTATTTATGGTGCGAATTATTAAAATAGTTGCTGGACCTTGAAGACATAAACTGAGGGTTCAAAAAAAAAAAACAATAATTTTAATGCAAAGTCCAAAAATTATTTTTAAAACTGGAAACACCGCTGGAATGCTTCTCGAAATGTTTGTACAGTCGCCATGACTGTACGTCACTAAAGTGACTATCGTAAATCAAAGACACGACATGAAGGTCCGCGATTAAAGCTACTGTCTGTTCAGGTCCCACCATCGCTTAGATAGTCCACTTTCATTTGATTTATCTTTATTTTTTACTATTTTTTATATATTTATATAGTTTTTTTTTACTGCAGGCTGGAAGGTAAATTAGCTCCCAATCTACTTTCAGGACTGGGCGTGACGTAGTGTGTGCGTGTGCGTATGTACCCGTGAGGGAAGGGGAAGTGCAGACAGCTAGAGCCGGTAGTCATTACCGGTTCCGGAAATGACGTCACTGTCTCGCCGGTAAGCCCAGGGACTGTGTTGTCTGTCTGCCTGCCTGCCTGCCCTGCTCCTCCCATCCGTAGATCGAAAAAAAAAATCGACTTTTGAAACCGACATGGTGTGATTGCTTCACTGTAAACACCAAAGACTATCCACCAAAGTTCCACCAACTGTTCTCTCCTCTCTCTCAGTTCTCCGACCGAGACTCAATCCATTTCACTGATTGTTTTAGTCTCCTCTTTGCGACTTGTGAGTCAGGTCCTTGGAGGAATGAGAAGCAGCGCCACCTATCTGAGAATGAAAAATTCAAACGAGTCGCCGAACCGAACAGTCACTGGCGATCAGATTAACAACTTGGCCACGCCGCACAGGTCTTAATCTGACATGATTACGAAAATACCCTTTCTCAGAATTTATTTTTGTCATTCTTTTTCTTTTATTTCGCTTCCTGTTGATTACTGCTGACAATGTGACTTGAGAATCAATGAAGTTTGTTTTCTTATGATGATGTATTAAGACGACAATCGCGAGCACGAGCTGTTGATATTGGTATCGTTTCATAAGCATGCATACATATCCCATGCTCCTAAGAAAACCTTAACAGTTAGGATCGTTACTGCAAGCTGCTATTTAATCCTTTGGAAAAAAATATTTTAAGCTCCACGTAAGGGAAAATGCACTTACACGCATCACTAACCCTTCCTGATGATTGATGGTAGTCATAATGTGACAGATGGCATGGATCCTATGACACACCTGTTATCCGGACTGTATACAGATATTATCGTTTGAAACTACTGAGATGTCTAAAGTTGTGTAACCCGAGACATCTTCATTACTGTCGATGTTGTTCTGATGGTAACTGCTCTCAAAATGTACACAGAGCGGATACACTGAGTGACCCCGGTGACCCCAAGTCTTGTAGTCACAGCAAATACCGGACAGATGGTTAGTCCACTTACATACAGTATTCGTCCCAACTAGGGTTCATGCCTTCTGCTTCCCTGGACAGCGATGAACGCTTCACACTCACGGCATGGAAACTCGACCATTCCGTCACGTGATCGCTAGTTTGCCAGAGACTCGCTCCAGTGATGTGCAGCGATGTGGAGCCGGATGCACGACGCCTCCCTAGCCGCGTGGAGCCGGATAACCTTAAATCAGCTTAAGTGATCGCAAATAATTAGAAGTGAAGCTGATTGCTTCGTGATAGCCATTGAGCGAAATAGAACTTAGCTACCATCTGCGCATGCGGGCCCTGCATCGAGTCATTTCTAAATTACGACAATAAGACGATAGTTAGCGGAAGTTTTCAAGAACCATCATCTACATCCTCACGGCCAGTGATTGCGCATGAAGCTAAAGAATAAGAAAACACTGATAAAATGAAGTGACTATAAAAGGTAGATCATACTAACGGCAATAATTATTCACCATGGATTCGATGATGTAGAAGACTGGACAGCTTATATATCCCGTCGTCCTTTGCAAAGAGATATAATAATTCACAGTGTGTGTTTTACTGGGACTAAGTAATAAGCAGTAGCCGAGACTTCGTCAAGCACAATCTTGGAAGCTGACGTTAACTAGAGCTGCTAACTGAAGCGAGACTGACTCCGCCCCTTAAACTGACACTCAATATTTTTGTCTCACAATTTTTCCAGTGGGATCTTCACAAAACTGAACAAGCCGTGAGAACTCTTCAGAGTTCACTCCCTCACTACTCTTTTTAGGAAGGAATGAAGACGAACAATCAACTAGTGTCAATTGCCGTCAGAGGGCGTCAGGAAGCTGTCAAAACATGTCAAGCATCAAGCTCTGTATTGGCCCACCCATCGATCAAACCCTGAAGACTACGCCTGTCTGCCTAAAACTTCTTGTAACGGAATTAATTATTTAAACAACGAAAAAACAGTTATTGCTTCCACGAGAGATTAAATTAAAAATTTTCATGCCTCTTGGAACAACTGTTTAAAAAATGTCCACGTGATACCTGCGCAAGCAACTAATTCAAGGTGTCGTTTTACATGTTCATTTACAAGCTGGTCGCCTCCGTTTTCAAACCACGACGCCATGATGTTTCCTCCGTGTCGCTGACGTCACGTACCCGGCACCTCATCTGTCCTTGTCTGCGTGCGTTTATTTTTGGGTCTCTTTGAAATTACTGCCACCGAGCAACACCTGACGCCTCGAGTGAACTGGGAAAGCAATTCAGCCGTAAAATTTCTTGAGAGACCGTTTGAATGGTTTCGTTCGATTTTTGTTTTTTAATCACGATATTGAAAACCAAGAATTTGTATGTCGGGTGTGCGTGTTTGTGCTTGCGTGTGTTTCTAGGGAAACGGGTGCATGTGAATGTGTGTGTGTGTCAGAACAGTAAAAGTGCAGCAATAATTCTGCAATAAAAATACTGGAAATATGCTTAGTCTTTTTTTATGTAAGAACAGAGCGATTTCAGAAGCAGTCACTGTCATACCTCCATTTACGACTCTCTAGACTTAACTAACACTTATCCTTTGCCTATCTAAAGTGTTTAACTTTTAAAATAAGATATTGTCCATGATCTTAATAGCAGTCTTTGGTGGCAAGGAACTTTCTAGAATACCAACCGGCGACAGAAATGCTCATTCGCTGTTGTTGTGAACCATGCTCACTCCTGTCATCGCTTTTCAAACAACAGTTTGCGCAGCCTGCCTGGCTCTGTGTCTAACAAGCCATGCTGTTTATTTGCCCAGGATAAGGTTTCTTCGAAAACAATGCACAGCTGCCATTTCCTTTTACAACTCTTTAGTCCGTGCGTCATATCATCGCTCTGCCACACACACACAATATTATATATATATTATTTTAAGTGTTCATAGAAATACAAAATTCACGAGAGCACACACACGCACAAGCATGTCAACTTAATATGAAGGTGCGCCACACTTCTCGTGGACCTCCCAACCCCACCCCGCCCCACCTTGGAAGTCGGCACACAGACGGGTACAATGGCCGCTGCCCGTTATTACAGGCGGCAGCACTGTACAATCGATGGCAGATCGCCGCAATCCCACGCAGCCACCGAAGTACGAAGACTGACATGTAGTTCAGCGCGAGCAGGCGCCTGCGAAGGCAAACAGATGGCGGAATGTACCCTCGTCCGCAGTCGCAGCGTTCGCTCTCGTTCGCGATCGCGATGCGAACTCTGACCTCGCGTTTTGAATGCACGTTCGCGACGTTTGCGGGGTTCTCCACGCGCCGCCCGCGTCTGACGCGCACGGAGCCATCACGGCAATGGCGCAGTTCGTTTCGCATATTGTCCACCGAGGACTGGGTTCAGGCGATTGGCCCTTCGATTACATCGACCGAATACAAAAAAAAACGCGAAACTTTTTCTCTTGCTCGGCAGCTTGGTCGGGTCACGTGGATCGCACCTTGGGGATGCTTCAGTTATAACATGGACGTGCAAAGGTGGACTGATAACTGCCGAGACCAACGCTGAGCCTCTTGCGACGTTCTCCGCTGTTAGTCTCGGCGAGCATAAAATATGAATGTGACTAAACCGGAAGCTTTGTAGTAGCATGCCTCGTTCTAGTTTAGTTTACTCCTTGTTACTCCTCCAGGAGCATAGTAGTTAATCTGAAATGTGGCTAAACCACCTGGTGTGCACAAAGCTTAAAGTTTATTCACATTTCAAATTAACTTTCAAAACGAGGCAGGTTTGTACAAAGCTTCCGGTTTAGAAAACATGTTTTTCGAAAACAGCGGTTTGTCATGCCCACAAGCCAACTGTTTCAGGTTCTAAAACGGCAAAATGGCCGCAAACAAGACTCAAACAGGTTTTGCAAACCATTTGGGAAAAGCTTGAAATGAAAGTCTCATGGCAAACAGGAAACACTGAGCTGTGTCCGACAAATTTCGCGTTTTGCGTCTATCATGTTTTTTCTCCCTCCCTCTCTCTCTCACACAAACACACGCACGCACGCAGAGTGAAAGATGGAAGAAGATGGGTATGTATCGATTAAGGCCAAAGGATGTGAAGGCTTAATGTAGCCAAAGTCTAAAGCTACTAAGAATGCTTTCAGACTGGCCACAAGTTCCCCGCCTAATGATAAGGTAAGTGGACGCAAAGTGGGCGAGAAAGTCAATACAGGAGGGGAGGAGGAGATGGTACAGAGGTGGTTTGAGATCCTGAGGCAAGGTGGGAAGGGGGTACACGAGGGATGATGAAGTGGCAGGTTATGAGGTAACTCATCAACCTTCGACCCACTCCACCTACGGTTGCTACCATCCATGTAAGGTAGATCATTAAAAGTGGAAGGGGGAGAAAAAGAAAATTACAGAAGTAGTCGTCTCTCAGGTTTGTTTTAGTGGCGGCCGTGCCACACCACCCGAACACGAGACAGCAATCTTTCCGCTTACCCAGACAGAGATCGATGCCCAGGTAGCTGGGTTATTAAAATTTCTGCCTCGTCGGCGCTCGTTTCCACTCCAGCTGGACACAACCCCTGGAACCCTTAGTGTCGGGGCTGTTAGTCTAGCGGATTCAATCTCTACAGAACGACCAGGCCATGCAGACATCCTTCCTTCGAGTGTGAAGAAGAGAGAAAATGCGAGAAAAATAATAAAAGTAATTTTATTCTTCTTCCACTCTCTAAAAAGAAAACTTTTGTTTTAGTCCTGGAGGGAAAAATTCTCCATTTTAAAACCTACGCATCCAAAGGTTTGCGAGACACCGACTTATACAAGAAAGGGACAGGGAGGAGCTTCTCCCTCCGGCAGACCCCCAGAGCGATCGTTAGTAGCCACAGCGTGAAGATCACGAGTTTCTTGTATAAATAAATAATAGGCCGCCAGTGTTGCGAGGGCCCGATAAACCGCTCACACTTATCCGAGCCGCTACGTACCAAAACGAACGTAAGAGCTGCTATGAATAATTGATGGCTCGCCGCACTGCAAAGCAAATAATTGAAAAAAAAAGGATTTGCTGGATAGGATGACCTCCCTCCTTCTCTTCTCCTCCTCCTACTCCCAGACTATTCCTCCCAGACTATTTCCCCTTCTAGGACACAAAGCAGGGTGTAAAAACATTGATGAACAAAGTCTGAAAATCTGGCCGGTGGAAAACCGAAACATGGAATTGATGTTGACAGTAGAAATTACATTTTTCCAGCTGTTTTCTAGTCTTTTTTTGGACTACTAACCCAGTTATTAAGGCAGCTGTGCACATACATAAAGGTAGATACCTCAGTCTCCATGACACATCCCTAAGCCCTCGCCAGCGCATTCAGAGTGAAAACACAACAAACGACGATGCACGCAAGATGAAAGATGAAAGTATATTTTTTCGAGTCTTTCCCTTCAGAGAAGGGCCGCCACATTAGTATGAATCGCAGCAGACTCTTCTCTCACCCAAAGGTCACGTGAAGGGACCTGTGTGTCGCGCCATCTGTCGGCGAGCGTGTTCCATGCCAGTCTCTGCAAACGGATGGCAGCCCGAGCAATGTGGAATGCACCTTTGATGCGAATGCTCAGAGAGCCCAAACCAGATGGTTTTCGTTTTGTATGTGTTTTGTTTTTAGGCCGCAAAACGGAAATTCCTGTCTTCACCAACTCTCTCGCTCCACGGATACACATGCATGCATTCATAAATACATATGCATACACACAACATATCTTCTGCTTCTGTCCACAAGAAAACTTTCTGTAAGGTTCGCTTTACAGGAGTCAGTGTAGAGGAGGCACGTGCACGGAGTCAGACACCCGGAGCTAAAAAATTCTGCAGAGTGAATGTAACTGCACCCTGTACTCCCTTCTCCCCACAAATATAAACAGGTTTTCATCTGCCATCGCCAACTGACATGGTCATGAGTCTTAAGATCTTTCAGAGGAAGAAAATCGAACCGAGTCCCTTCGTGGTGCGCGTGCACGCACATGGGTGGTTGTGGTGGTGGTAGTGGTGCGGATTGAAGAGAGGGGAGGCTGTACCAGAAATGCAGCCAATGCAGCCGAGGAGTTCAGATGGGACTAGACGGGTACTGCCGAACTGCCAGATAACACACCGCTCGGGTGGGCCAGACGGAAAATGCGCGCACAGGGTGAAATATTGTAATTACTTACACCTCTATACATCTGATACATAAAATTACAATCCGCCAGAAGTTTCCTTCAGCAAATTTATTAGAAAATATATTGAAATAATCCTCAGGTAGTTTATTGTCTCACCTCATCGCTCGGTCCTTCCTGCTTATCCAACCTTCCACTACGCCAACTCCTTTTTTCTTTCTTCAGAATTTATTCCAGTTCCGATCTCAATGGAGAATTTCTTCCAGCTGGAATCAGAACACTTTTGTTTACAACAAAGAAACTGGGAAAATATTTTAAGCATCACATACCAGAATGCTCTTTCTACTGCATCATTTGTGTCAGACTCTTGCCAGCATCTCGTGCCACAAAAACCGTTAAACCTTTCTCAATTACGTCACTTTCCGAGGCTATATTTAACCCTCGGGGGAATTTTTGTAATCACCGAGGTTGGAAACGGAAGCTATGAACTAGCATAGCAACAGAGAGGAACAAAATATCCTCGCACTGACAGCCTGCTGCTCTCCAAGGATGGAGGCACCAAAGAGGAGGGAAGCCAGGAATGGCGGGGTGCTCCTCCATACCCTCAGGGCGTCGAGCTTTACCAGTGAATATGAGCAAGAGATTGTCGCTCAAATAATCATTGTGTATTTCTCGCAAATCTTGTTTCTTGCACGTACAAGCGTTTGCTTTCAACAAGCCTTCTTCAAAAACTTTATTTGTTGTTTTGTTTTATTTTCACTTTGTCGTTCGCCCTGTTTTCGTCGGATCTTTGACTCCTGGTCAGGACTGATTTAAATAAGCATGCAGGAATTTTTGTTTTTCATAGCGGCGCTGTTTGAGGTTTCGTTTGCTAATGTGAAAGACGAAAGAAAGTCGAATGACCTCAGCATCGAGCTGACACGCAAATTCCTCGATTTAGGGACACCCGAGTTACGGACTCTCGATTTGTTTCGAGAAATGAATCATCTTTGTTGATGTAGGAAGCAAAACAGTCTTCATCGCATGGTTCTTTGTTCTGTAGGGAGCCTGGAAGCTTCTAGTGCAGTGAGCCAGTGCACTATCCGGGGTGTGACTGTACCCGAGATGTCTATTTTTAGACCGCCCCATCTTTCCCCGCTCGACAGGTGGTCCGTAAGACATCTCGACAAGACGCTCGGGCTGCACTCCCTGACATGCAATCTCGTGCTTCGAGTTACGTTCACCTCACAGGTAACTGACGGTCCAATTACTTTTGAAAACTTAATGACAATTCATCGCCTCCTATCCTGGCTAAAGGTGTGCAGCAGTTTAGCTTGCCCGTGAATAACAAAGATCCTCACCAAGGAGAAAAAATGCAACCGGGGTAGAAAAGTGCGTAAATTGTTTGGAACCTAAGCATTTAAATTTGAATTTATCGCCTGTTACACCTGGTTCCCAGGTAACAACTGTCACTTTTAGGTAGTATCTTCTGTCACGTGACAAGCAACTGGCGCCAGTATGCACCTCACTGTTGGGATTGTGTGTGTGCGCGCGTACTTTACAAGAAGTGTTGACTGATTTACTTATCGTTCATGGACAAATAATTCAGTTTTCTAATCAAAGGTCACTGTAGACAGGATGCTCATATCACAACCTCTGCCACCGGATTCTTCTAAACTTGAATTACATGAAAGAAAATAAGACAAAAACATAATATGGATAAATGCACAAGAAAATATATTTATTGTTATTAAAGCATCATTTTTAGATAAAACTCCATCAAACTACAGGGTTTATCGAAAAAAATTACTGAAGGCCGTTTTTGACTTTCACGAATGTAAATTATTTTTCTTCAGATGTGTCATTGCTTGAGTTTCTAATCCTTTCTAAGTGCAAAAAAACTTCCAATATCCGAAAATAGCTAACATAAAATAAATTCTCTAACATGCGATCGCTCACTAAGAAAAACATGGATGAGAAGAATTTAAGATTTTAAACCATTTCCGATGTTCTGTTAGTCAGGATAACACACTGTCGAGCTTAAAAAAAAATCAGCAGCAAAGAGAAGTATCGGGGTTAATTAGAACAATTTAATTTGTCTCTTGAATAAATTATGGAATGAATTAACGGATGAATTAATGAAAACGCGTCCACCACCCGAGTCAATGAGTCACTTGAAAGGTTAGTGGCCGACTGTTGGGTATACAGGTGTACAGTTTACATTTTGACTTCAGGAACATTCCAGCAAAAAGCCGAAATGAGCCCGCAGCAGGCAAAAGCCTCGGGAGGAAAAGCCACGGGCGACAAGGAGGGCTTGGACAAGCGAGAAGCTTCAATAGAACACCGAACAATGAGTCATCCACCGCGTGAAAACCGCACCGGAACCGCCCGAGTCCCACTCGATGGCCGCGCAAAGATTGCGTCGGTGGTGGTGGTGGACATGGCAGGATCCTCCACCCCCACCCCTACCCTCCTACCCCGGCCTCCCTCTCGGTGCAAAGCTATGAATGAAACTCGCATTAAGGCACCCTCCGGTCCCTCCCTTCTCCAACCTTCCCTCCGGTCCCCCCCCTGTTCTTGCTGCATGCGTTCCTGCGACCCCGCCGCCTGCAAAGGATCAATACCAAGCAGCACTGTAAAATGCTGCACGACAAGATGGCAGTGTTTGCAGCATGCTGTTTGCTGTGCTGCAATGCCGGACTGAAGATATGAGGAAGAGAAGAGCAACAGTGAACCCCACTGAAATAAAAAAACAATGAGAGTTTTACGAGGAACTGAACACCATGATTCTACTTCTCTCTGCTGCTACTGAAGTACACTCTGTGACGTGCCTGAGTGACGTGACAGGTTCATGAGCGCGCGGGTCTGTCGTGTCTTATCATTACGTCTGCTGTATGCGTGGTTGATGAAAGCGGCGACGTTAACAGTTTTACGTTGAGCGCGCGCGCACGCGGCATCGGCTGTCGGTGGAGTTGATTACAGAGGGTTGTGGTGAATTTATAACATCAAAGAATCCACTCCTCCCTCCCCCCATCGTAGGCGTGCGTTATCTGTGTAGCGAGAATGTCTGACTCATAAATACCATTACACCATGAACAGGTTGCAGCTTCGTATTATATTCTTCATTCTGATTATCGTCGTGTAAAAGAAAAGGAACCAACCATCCTCAACTATTCTTTCGTTTTAGGTTAGCACTTTTTCTTTGTTGTTGTTTTATATCGTCTCAACCATTTTTTTTTCAGGTCAAAGGGGAATGAAGCCCTCTCTGAGCCAGTCTTTTGAGAAGGCGGTACCTATCCCCTTGGATGTTTTACATTTCCCCAACTCTCTGTGGAGTCACTTGGGTCGACTAAGGGAAAGTTCACTGCGTCACACGGGTATCGAACCCACGCGTCTCCAGTTTCGGACGCCAGCGCAGTAACCACGCGACTATCCACTTTCCAAGGTTTACTCGTAAGCAGCCAATCTTTGTTTTTGTTTTTTTAAGCTCGTTTATCATGATTTTCGTCTTCTAATGCCCTTTCCTTGTCTTTTTTCGTTCGGCATATATAGATCACCAAGACAGTTTCTAGCACTTGAGCTACATAAGCCGGAATGGATGTGAAGTGACGTACGTGTGATGCCCTGTCACTAAAGACCGTTGAAAAAGCAGAAGAAAAAAATAGTATACGACCGATGATTTAATGATCAACGAGACAAAGAATGCAATGACAAAAGAGCTGCTGGCTTTTTTCTTCATCAGACCAGCAAACCTGCTTTATATGCCTCCAGCGAAGGAGAGCTGCTCAGGCGCCCGACTGCCTCGGGAGTGGTAATCTTACCAACAAAACTCTCTTCTCCCTCTCCTTTCCAAACCCACAAGGACAGAGAAAGGACTTTAGGGGATGAAACTGGAGAGACAGCGGCGTCCTTACTGAAATATGAGGACTGTTGCCTGGAGAGGAGGAGCATCTGTACTTTGCTGATGTGTTGTTATGAACTCGCCGTCTGTACCCAGCCGCCATGTCTTTGTTTTGTTGTTGTACTAGTCCAGCATCCTCAAAATGTTTTAAAGTTTCAGATTGTTTAATCGGCTCAAAAACTACTCGAGAGAGTTTGTGGATGTGTGATGTTTGTATATGTGTGTTTTAAAGTATTTGTGTTCGAATGTGTGTGAGAGAGAGAGGTAGGGACTATGTGTATCTATCGAGGGATCTGAGTGTACATGTACGCATACGTTCACAGTTTCTCCCTCTTCCTAACTGACCTAAAATACTTCGATAGACGAATGTTTTTTTTTCCTTAACATTGTAATACAGTACATTATTTTAAATACCCATTTTTCTCCTTTATGCCTGTAAATTCTGATTTTAGTTGCAATAAACCCCACCTGAAGCTTTAATATTTGTTTATCCTAAGTCGAGGTCTCTAATAGCACTGGTAATATTCCGAACTGGGTTAGGGGTGTGGAGATTGTGTAATGAGTTACCACCACCACTATTTGCTGGCAGGCACTGGGCATTCAAGTAGCATCTGGTATTTCCGCCAGCGAGAGCGTATCTGAGATTCTTGCCAACTTCTCCATCTCCTGGCTTCTGGGGCCAGCTGCATGAGGAGTCGCTAGGAGCTGGCTGCATGGCCAACGGGTAACTACTCACATAACAGATGAATTTTAATAAGAATAATAATAATAGAACACTTGTACAGAGTATTTTATTTAATTGTAGCTGCCTCGCGGTGACCTCGTGCACTTGTTGCCTTGAATCTGATGGCTGCGCCACCTCTGTTTAGCAATCAACGACCCCACGAAATCTGTGCTCAAAAGTTTCATGCGAAACAATAGCTCTGCCGACAGACCCTCGCTGTCTGCCACAGTGGGGTGTTTTATTTCATTGTCCTCCCTCCAGTGAAGACTGAACCAGTCTCGTGACACGAGACGAAGTTTGCACGTAACCCAACGATCGTAATAAACCGAAATTCAGCCTGGCAGGGGTCGGGTGGGGACGGCCATGCCGTCTCAAATAAAGCTTACTTGCTCTTGTTACGACTGTTCCAACCACCGCACGATGTGGTATAGAGCTGTGTATGTGTGTTGTCTCTGTGGGGAAGAGTCTGATGGGTTTGGGGAAATAATACACAAATATCTGAATGAAAAACTAGCAACAAAAAAACTTATAATGTGCACTTGTCTGACCATAATAATCCTGGAGGTTGTTGCGTCCTGACATATCTTGTTTTTAGTTTTACACAACCTGATGTGTCGTTATTTTTCATCATACCATCGATCTAAAAAAAAGTATACATGATTACTAGAATTACATCGTCTACCTCTTTCGTTAAAGACAGTCTCGTCTCTCGTTTATTTTCACCCAACCCTTTCACTCCTCTCTCCCCATCTCCCACCAAACCCTTCTCATGCTCCCCTCGTCTCTTTGCTTTCGCCAACTGCACAGGTGTTCTCAGGTATCGTCACTCGATGCACTTTATCCACAACCTGATCGTGTTGTTCCTTGCGCTGAAACACACGCACGTGTAACACTGGTTTATTACTGTTCTCGCCTCGGCGGCCGAGGAGCTATAACATCATCGCCACAAATCATCCAAGCTGGCGGGCAAGTGACGTCACAACCTCTCTCTCCCTCGTTATCGGTTTGTCGCTTACATCGAGACTGAACAGTGCTGATGTGTGTTGTCGGAACTGAGCATCCATGTGTTTGTGTGTGCGTTCAAACAGACATTGGTCCATGTAAATGTAGGTCCGTTGCCTGTAAATGAGGATGTTTACTGCCTCTTGTCACGGCGATAGCCTTGCCAGGGGCCATCCAGACGAGCGGTTATGTCGTGACATGTTTAAAGCCGGGGCTCAGACACTTGTGATGTATGTCCGTTGTTTTAGAGTGCGCCCTCTGTCGATATGCTGAGAAAGAGTTTGTTCACCTTCGAAGGAAGCATCCATGATATTCTACTAACCCATTGTTCCGCTTTCAATGCATGTGTTGGTTGTTGTTTTAGTAATATTATCTATAGGAGATAATTTATTTGTTCCTGGGGACCTAGACATGCCTCTGCATAGACATTTTTGATCGTAGTTTTTCTTTGCTTGCACTGTCTTTTGATTTTTGTTTATGTACGTGAAGTCAAAGGTCAAGAGAAGAAGCCGAAACAAGGTTCATTCTCAAGTCTTTGTATAGCATTTCAAATCCTGTATGCACATGGAAACATCAACAAGTGCGAGGGTGCCATTGGACAAAAATTGTCGCAGCTGATGTGATGAGAGTTTACGGTCACAAAGGTTAATAATGAATGAAGAGAAAGGTCATAACGCATATGCTGGGTCTACTCTTTGTGAAAAGAAAATTAAAAGGCATAGAAGATGTTGATGGCAGGGAGGAAGTGATGAAGTCTTCCCACTTTCCGAACTCAACCCAAAAACCGAACTGCGTCTTGTACCGGCATTGAACCCTTCACTTCTGGAAGCCGAGCACCGGTGCTTGTCCATCACCTTCTTTCCATTCCATGCCTCACTGACTGTCGGACACTTGTTGTCCAATGGCACCCTCGCACTTGTTGATGACCCGCTTTATCTCCTGCTCATCCTTCTTCACACATTCTCCCTGTGGTCCCGGAGGGGTGGGGTCAGACGGGTGTTGTCTGGTATTCTTACCCTCATCAACAGGCGTCTAGACCACGGTGTGTTAGTCTACAAGCCACATAGAGAGAGGTAAAAAAGAAATTGTCGCAGACGGCGTATAAACCCATTTAGAATTCTCGATCCTTAATGACTTGAGCTTTACCCTTGCACTTCCGGACCGCCGAAAGGAAATGTGGGTAATGGAGTAAACAGCGCCACAGCAGAGATAAACAAACTGCCCTCTTTGAAGCGCATGAAATAACCACCGATTTTTTGTTTTAAATTAATGATTACAGTTTTGCATGTATCATTATATTTTTGTAGTCATTTCTAGGAATTATCCATGCTGTCAGTCAAGTGAACACCACTCGACAAAGTGCACTCAATATTCCTAAAACAGTCTATGACACGTAGATGATGGTGGTGGGGTGGTTTAAAGGTCGCTGTATAACTTAAGTAAATGTTTCTTTAAGACAACCCGAGCATCCCAAGAAGAATACGAAAGGCATATGGCCTAATGGAGTAAGTTAAAAACAACACCAGTAGGGTTTGAAGGAAGACAGATGGAAAGTCTGAAAAACGACGCCAGCGAGGGCGAGGGTCGGATGTCACAAATGTAAATTTGCTTCATCCGATTATCCTGCCCTAAAAGTTCGGGGGAGGATGAGAAGGGAAACAATCAAACTGAAAATGAAGCCTTATTTAGCAAATGGATTTTCAAAAAAAAAAAGTAAAAAAAAAAGTAATACAATTACGAATCTGAATGGTTCTACTGAAACGAACTTTAAAGTGATTACCGATACAACTGAAGTAAGCTCGATATTCTTTTGAAATGGCTTCAAAGTGATACAACACGGGAGGCAAAAACACTGACCCAGCATCTCCAGTAGCAATGGAGGGCCCGAAAGCTTCTATGAAGCTCAATTAAAAAGGCAAAACACACACAAGACGGAAAGGCTGGGGATCCCTCAAGACAGTCGGTTGGCTGCCGCTGTGATGGAGGCAAACGGCGATGGCGGAAGACCGTGCACGTGCGAAATGCATTACTCTTGGCCGAACTTGAGACTGATAAACGTGGCCTGGGAGTCCCCCATAAACGAGCCGCACGACAACCACGTGAAGAGGGGACGCAAGCTGGTCAAGACTGAAAGCCGAACCTGGCAAGTCCCAGGTCGAGAGAGAGAAAGAGATGGCGGAAGGATATACAGTTGAAGCTTTGATGCAGGGGCAATACTCTAGGAGGCAGAAAGAAATCTGAGAAGCATAGTCACACCGGCCTCAAGTATTGTGTTTGTCCTCCTCTCTAAACCTTCCTCGTCGAAGGTTAAAAAGCCATATACCTCCTTGCCGCTCACTCCCCGTCTTCTCTCTTTCCCCAGCCACCACTGTCTGGCCGTCTGCAATCCCTGTACTTTATCTCGATGTATGTGCAAGGCAATGGCTCGCTAGAGTCGGCAAATCCCTCACACCACATTTAGTTCTTTGAAATAAGGCTTTCACAAATGCACTTTTTAAAAATTCAGAACCTTTAAAGCCTCCTGACCGAGTCTTTCGGTGCCACTCCTTCATGCAGAAGATATAACTGCCGAGATGATTACTCACCTTTGCCATTCTGTCCACCTCCCCTGTTCACCCAGTTAACCCCTGAATCCTTATATTCAACTCTTCCCAGCTCATATAAGCAACTTTTCAAACAAAAATACATCTTCATAGCACCAGCTAGCTGCTCACCTCACGTGACCACAGTTCGCCAATGGAAATAGAGGCTAACAAAACCAAGCGATTCAAAAGGCCACAGTTAGCGGTCCTCGGAAGAGTTTCTTGACTACCCATTCCGCTGGCAATGACCGTCCATCTTTTGCACGTCGACATCGGGACACAACCCAAATAAACAGCGAGTTTTATGTGTCTGGGGAAAGGTGGGACGGCGGCGGCGCAAAAGGTTGACCGGAAGAGACGCTGGGACCAATCATAACACGAAGCCTGTCCCTGAAGCAGCTTCTTTCCTGGCCGACTAATGGCTTCTTTGCTTGTTTTCAGGCTTTGTCGTCCGAGAAAACGACAGAAACTTCGGCCATATTTATCCACAGCATATAAAATGAACTTTTAGTCTTGTTTAGTAGTCAGAATTCCAGACTGTGACATCCACCGATTAAAAGCAATACCTAAAAATATTTTTAATGATAAAACTTATGCAAGCCAGGTCAACAATTTTCTCCAAAATGACTTTTTTTATATGAATGTCTATTTACATTGTTAGAATTGTCGACAGTATGTTCAAGCCAACTATTTTAACACAGTAAACTGCCGCAAATCTGTATTTGCACAGAAAATGTACAATCCAATATTAGCACTCGGCTAACTTCCGTCAGTCGTTCCTCTGACAACTCTGTCTGCTGACCTCAGCGCCGATGTAGAGATGATGAAGGAGGGGAAAATGACAGACAGACTGACTGACCGAGAAGAAAAGTCTGAGAATTCAACCGCAGACATCCCAACTTCACTATATTGACAGTAAGCATTTTACCGTTGAGACAGCAGACACCCACAGAAAATGAAAGAAAGACAGACAAAGAAAGAACAAGATAGGGAGAGAAATGAGGGATAAACGAAGAAACAATGTGGATGACCAGACGTATCGAGTCATCGATCGCTGACAACTTTTACACGAACAACTTCTGATGCAGTGACCTTTCCTGGGGTCACTGAGGCTCTTCTGATGGAGAGGAAGTGGGGGTAGAGTTGGTGGAGGAGGAGGGGCGATTGTCGGAGGAGCAAGAAGGCCGTTTTACTTTGAGCTCACTGACCTGCGAAATCAGTCTCGACGCAGAAGTGCTCCATTCCCCCGGCCTCCACCGAGCGTAAGATGTAGATTATCTTTCCCAACACCTGCCGCCCTCAATGATATGTTAGACCACGTTTATCGTAACACAGACAATAATTTGCACGACAACCGTCAGGATGACAACCACTGTAATAGACTACACAACTCTCATCCTAGCATCCTCAATTATCTGCAAAACAACCCTTAACATCATCAATAATAATTTAGGCAACGAGTGTGGCAGCATTCAATAATGTGTTTGTGCACTTGCCGATGGTCTGCCTATCATAAGCTATACCTTTGACATACTTGTTGCATACCTGCTGACAACTGTAGACACCGTTGTACTAGGTGACCATGAATGAGTGACCAGATCATTGACCAGTGACCACTCCCACAACACCTTGCTAAACGGCCTGATAAGGTGATCCTAAACTATCAGCTGGTTAGCAAACACCTTCTCCTTATCGATTTGTAATAATTTTACTAATTAATATTTTATTAATATAAACATTGCACACAAGGGCACTGAATCTTGTATTAATATTACTACCTTCTCACTTGTAGCAATCTATTTTTTTCCACAGGCTACATTCTCAAACCCAAGGTAAGTAGTTACCTAAGGACAAAATATTAAAATGAAGGAAAAACTTCTCACCTCCGTGATCATGACCTGCTGATATTGTTTCACATTAATTTATTTATGAAATCTTGCCACTGATTTCTAACTACAATACAGTGGTAAGGAGGGGACAACGGAATATCAAAGTTGATTTACAACTGCAATGACAAGACACCCACTTTGTACCCGGGACAAAGACTCGCTCCACCACCAGAAACCCAAACCGTTCGAAGTCATCTTTCAGTTACTTTAAAGAAATACACAATTATGTGACATACGAACAGAGATTCAATGGATAATCTAATCTCAACACTAGGGAAAATAAGGAAAGAAACATTCCTAACAGGAAATATTCTTTTCATCTAGAGTGGCCATTATGCGGCTCTTTGATGTTGTCGTGTAGCCGATAACCCTCCTCGCTCTACAGATCGTTTTTGAAACTTCGATTACGAGAGGGTTTGCGGCCCCTGAAAGCACTCTCTTGCGTGACTTTCTTGCGCGTGAAGTCGCACTAGCAACTGCAATCGTTCTGGGATGATTTTTTTAAAGGGGTATATTCTACGTGGGTTACTGCGCATGCGTGGTATTTCGCCCAGGGATGCGAATTTGTTCCAGGAAATAGAGCAGCTTAGAGATGGATGCAACGTTTCATTACCCAGGAAAATTTGTGACAGGAATAACTGCACCGAGTTCCAGAGAATGTTTACTGTATTTGGTGCCCTGGGGCCTGCACCTGCACAAAAAAATACATTGCGTGCACGCGCTTAAACCTACAAACCCACGCGCGCACATCCACAGATATTTTAACCTTTAACCGTCCTCGCCAACATAATCACCTTCGTTTAAAAATGAACAAAGGGCGTTCGTTTCATCGCACACCATCGATCATTTATGTGACACAAATAAACGATTCACGATAATAAAAA
Organism: Pomacea maculata; assembly: GCA_004794325.1. Classification (NCBI taxonomy): domain Eukaryota; kingdom Metazoa; phylum Mollusca; class Gastropoda; order Architaenioglossa; family Ampullariidae; genus Pomacea; species Pomacea maculata. The sequence goes on from SRHC01002719.1 coordinate 300,734, forward strand.
AAAAAAAAAAACAGAAAGCCAGGTAAGCAGTATATGTCAGAGTATGTAACTTCTTTCCCCATTCCATTAGTGTTTAATTTTTGTTTTTCCTGACTCCACTCGTCCTTAAGTGCATTCCTTTCGATCGGTGTCGATGATGATCATGGCATCCTGCAGGTCTTACAATTTAATATTAAAAATGTTACCAAGTGTTATGTGTCTGTATAAATAATCAGTGACTGGTGAAGCAGCCGATCGCATAACCAACCCTCGTTAACTCCAATATGACATTCCCATCACATACATCTGCATTCCTCCCTGCCCCGCTCGCACACATCTTGCATATCGATCACTCTTCTCCCTGAAGCTGCCGCAGCTTTATCATCCTTTGTTGTCCGTAAACATCCCCACTTTGAGGAGAGCATGGCGCCGCGGCAAGCACGAACGTCGTGCAGCAAGTTGCGATCATCCGCACCGCCCCCCGCTCCATCAGCACGCACCAGCACGCGCCGCCGCATCTGAATGCACGCTCTGCAGTTCTTGTTGCTGCCACAGTGGATGTCGAAAGCGGAAATTGCACAACCTGGCAAACGACTTTGGTAACCAGTGAAGCCAAGTGTCATATGAGTTATCCAAGTTCTAAAGTGCTGATGGAAATTTATTATTTCGACTTGTGTTAAAGACCTACCCGGGTACTAAATTCTCATCTCCGCTCCCCGGAATAATTGAGATAATCTTTTCAGGCATAAAAAATTAACCCTTTCCCCTTTCGTTTTCCAAATACACGCCTACAGAACATAACCTTGCACAGAGGCGTGTGCATTCCTGATACAGTATCAAACACTTACATCGTCAAGGGAGCAGCCAATGAAAAAATGGTAAAAAGCGTTGAACGGGTAACAGACATTCTTGACCTCATTGTTTTGACTTTATCTCTGAAAACAGAATGGGGTGGGGAAAAGGGGGAAGTAACAATCTTTAAAAAACATTCTGGTACTGAGTTCTTTCTACCCAGTAATTTAAAAAAAAATTTTTGCACTCATACCTTTAAGCGAATAAAATGGAAAAACCGTGCAAAAGCTTTTTACGCGGTGTCTCCTTCATTGTAAACAAAGAATATAATTTAATTTACATTTGGATTGTTATTAGTTGTGCTGTTATTCAGCGTGCTAGAACGTATGCAAATACTGAAGCTTTTAGCGAGCCTGACAGACAATTACGCGATTGCTTTGGAAAGGTAAGTCAATCCACTTCCATGATTAATGGCACGAAGGCCAAAGGTCAAACTGTTTCTACGCTTCCACACTATGACCTCAGTTGGGGTCATGTGTTGGAGATGTCATTAAGAACAAACTGACGACACACAAGCCAAAAATAAACAACAAAAGCGAAGTTTTACATCAGGACAATGGGAGGTTAAGCCGGCGGCTATAAGTACCCACCATCACCCCGCCTCCCTCCTTCCACCGCTGCACTCTCCTTGGAGTGGAGCGCCACCTACCGTCAACCACTTTCACAGTCACGAGGCGTCTAGCCGTCTATCTACCCGAGCGTGAGGCGGCTCTCTGATCAGTCAGGTGCAAAACGACTATTTTAGTGGTCTTTCCTCTTTTGTTCGCCAGCGAGAAAAAAAAACTTGCGGGAACCTAAGCTGAAAAAGGCGAACCGTTGTTAGACTACACTGTATTGTTTGCCTGGGAATGGCGTCCGAGGACTCGAATTATTTTACATATACTACGACTTGAGAGATATCTGCCTTAAAGGTTCACATTGTCGCTCACGTGACAGCGAATGAATTGAAATCGCGACTTATATGCGACACATAAAAACCTTTACCGACAACTTCAAAGCCTAAAGAAATGAAGCCTTTGAACCGGAAACACATCGTCAACTATGTAGCAATGCTTCGAAACTTTCATTTTGATATGACCGCTATGTAAATACATCACGTGCGGGTACACGTCACAGGGAATATTGTACTGCGGGTATACGTCACAGGCTGTTACTGTCACGTGGCTTCAGGGCACTCGGAGACAACACTCGTCTTGCGCCGCCTGGCTTCAGACAGCACCATCAGCTGTGCCAGGTGAGGGAGGAGGAGTGGGTGAGGTTGATGTGGCTGACTGTGTCAAGCAGTCCCTCCAGTCCACAATACGGGGCAATAAAACCGTTCAATACTTTTCTCCCGCAGGGTCCCACACCACGCGACGGCGCGTTCGAACCGTGCAAACAACGGTTAACTATTAAAAGGAATAATGCCCTCCATTCTCCACTCCCCACCTCCACAACCACTCTACAACTCAAAATAAACTCGTGGCGGGAAGCTATGTTGCTAGTGTTATGTGTGTCATTGCCACGTCCCCGAGAAGCCTCCAACTCAGGTGTATATATATATCCCCCGCCCCCCTCTCTCACCTTTCATCAGAACCTTCAGTACGGAGGTCATAACCCCTCATGCTAACTTTGTTGTATTGTCTCCAGCACGCACTAGGGCGAGGCGTTAAAGTCGGTCATACGTGTTACCACCGACCTAGAGAAAGGAGGCGAGTAACCCCTACATCTACAGTGTTTGTCTACCCCCGTATCAAGCCCGATTTCAGGGGATCGCTATGACATGTCTCATCTATCACTGTTGCCGAGTGTTGGCGAGAGTAAAGACGGCAATGACACGCGTGCCGTGCGGTCAAGGTAAGCCGAAGGGGAGTATTGGAGGGGAGGTGTTAAAGCCCCTTTTTTTTGTAAGGGTGGTGCCTGTCTCCACCCCCTGCCTGCCTCACCTTCTCTAACCCTCTCGGGAGTTAGGTACCCGCTATACAGCTGGGTCAACTGGGGGGTGTGGCAAGGGGAGGTAGGTGCGTCACACAGGTATCGAATGGGCAGTGTGTGCGATTTGTGAGGTAGGACCTCGCTGCTATAACAACTAGGTTTCACCTGCCCAACGTATGTGAGAGAGAGAGAAATAAACAGTGCTCTGTGTGTGGGAGAGAGAGACAGAGATGATTGTGGGAAGGAAGGTGAGTGGAGGTTACAAAACAACGCAGCATGAACAAAACCCGTTGTCAGTAATCGGTTTGGGTGACCAGAAGTTGAATGTTTGTACAGGTGTGCCACACCTGACCAATCACATGGACACAGGTCGAACGACCAAGTATTCGGGTGTCCAGATGTGGCTTCTCAGCCAGGTCAGGTGGCCCGTGTCGATGTGCACTTCTCTCCCATATCTCATTCAAAACCAAAATGGGCCATAAATATATCCATAGATATAGGGCCATAAATATATCCACAGATATATATCTTGGTCGACAACACGCCTCTCCACCGTAATTCTATGCTGTTTGCTATAAACGCCTCGAGTCCTTTGATGTCAACAGAAAAAAAGAAAACAAAACCATCGCGGAAACTTGCGATAACATTGTCGCCATCATGAAACTTCGAACACAACTAAACTCTGATTGTTCGCGCTGTAAGGAAATGTGTACAAGCAACCAGTTCTTTAATAAAAAAAATTTAAAAACCCCTATTTTTCAATTTTATATCTCCTCTGATCTGACACCAAACAGTTTTGACGCTCAAAAAGGCTTTTGATGGCTCTACCCTTGAGAAGGAACTTTTAGCAAGCTGACAGTAAACACAAAGGAGTTTATGACTGACATGAACACGAATCGCAACATCTTCCCTCTGTTACCTCATCCTCCGTCAATCCTGAGCAGGAAATAGAGAAAAAAATTCCATTCGTTGCACATCCATTTCCTTCTGACCTCGTTTACTGCTACTATCATCAATTCGACATTCTTGTTAGGCTTCCTCGTCCGGTCCTCCACTGACGATTTTACTCGCTAATGATGATGTGTACTTTACACAGATGATAGCAGATTGATGTCAAGATATCAGTTCTAATCTTCTCATGTTTTATTCCATGTGATGATGCGAATCTCACAATTCTTGTCACACACAACTGCTACTAATAATAATTTCTTTACTCAGGTATTTCTCGTCTACATTACACAGCTGTTCCCAGGTGAGCGGAGGTGCGCCAGATGTTACAACGTTCCAGGTCAACTGTCGACTATGAGGCTTTTGTGTGGATGGAGACAATCAGCAAAGCTGTGTTGTCACAAAATACATCTGAATCACTAAGTACACGACTTCACACACTGTACTTTCTCTCAATACTTGAAGTAGAGAGACAAGAGACCGAGATTTAGAGAGTGCTAAATAACAGAAACTGAATTTTAAGAACTCGATTTTTGATAAGAGTGTGGACTCTATTGTTTTAAAATAACTTTGGTATCATAGTGCGGACTGCTTACAGTTACAATAGTGCGGCAGGGTTCGACAAAATTCCTTGAGAAATAATCATTGTATTATCATTGTCAAACGAGTGCAATCTGCCGAGTTCTATGTGCAACCTCAAACCAGTCATCTGAACAGATCTCTTCTCAAATTCATCTTTTCCCACTGGATGTTTACCAGTCCTTTCCTGTTTCAATATATGTGCTATATAAATCTGAATTATTATTATTAAATGAATCTCCAGAAGTGAAAATCGTTATTTTTCCAATACCAGGTATTTCCCAAGAATACAAATAAAGCTTGGTGAATCTGGGACATTCCCAAGTCTCCACGACACAGGTAAAATGAATGAACTCCCACAATTCACACTTACAACAGCTTAAACCCCAATAGAAAAAAGGCGAGGGTTTACACCGAGCAATAAATAAATAGTCCAGCTATATCACCGGAGAGGTTGTGGTTGTAGTTGTCGTGTTATAAAAACGAGGAGTGGGGGAGATGATCGGGAGATTCTATAAACATTTATGTCGCAAAGGGAATGAAAGATGAGTTACAAAGGAGAAACTATTAAGTCTAGGAAATAATAGCATCAGGCAGGTGTAAGTGTGTGAGAGAGAGAGACAGAGAGATAATGTTTACAGTTGACCTATTGAGTGAGAAGCAGTTTGTTTCAGACTTTCAGCAGGAAACACTTTGATCGTTATTATATGTACCGGTAATCTTGCTTGTGAGTCATCAACCTCATCATCATTGTTATGACTTGTTGGGGATTTCTTTCCATCGGTGCATATTTTTTAAATTTAAATTAAGATGTCAACAAGTATCGTCTCATTGTTCGCTTTGTGCCACTGGATGTATCTGAACCGAGTTTCAAGGTGCAAGACGGTCTTTCCTTCTGAAAGCGAGTTTCAAAGAAAAGCCAAAAGAAAATAAAAACATTTCAAGGAGATGGATTTTCTTTCCTCTAATCAGTATTTAAAATATTCTGTATTTCCTGGGAACACATGCAGAGTGGCAGGGGAATTAAGAAAAAAAAAATACAGAAGAATATAATAGTTTTTCACAAGCTGTATTCCAGACGATTTGTTTTGATCTTTCAGAATAGACCAAAGAAGAGCATGCCAACAGGTCAGAAGAGCAGTATTGTACAGCACTGCTCCCGTTTATAATTTTGTGGGCTGAACTTCAAAAGTTAATTAATATCACGACGAGCTGTAATAAAAAAATTATTATAATAATGCATCAGGGACGAGATATAAAGTATCAATTGAACGCGAATCTTTTCTTTGCAACTATCAGGTCAATATGTAGATATTATTTAAATAAATCCTGAAATTACCTAACAGCATTATAAAACGTACAAAACATGACCTGTGGAGTCCACTCAGAAAGGTAACCTATACCCTACTGATACATGTTCTCAATATTCCACCCACTCACCCACACACTTCCCCGTCGCACCCACCCCGGAGGCGCAGGTCTGCCTCGTGCAGCTTTCCTCCCCTCGCGCTGCATTAGCCTCGGTGCCAAAACTGCTTCCATCATCGCAGCCTCCAAGACTTGGTCGGCAGCACGACCGTGAGCAAGCCGCAAATGCTCCCTGTCATCCCCTGACCGTCATCAATTGCGCAGGATAAATGGAACCGGGAAGGTGGTAGGGGAAAGGGGGGGCTCAGTGCCACGACCACCATAGTTGGCTAGTCCCGAAATTCGATGACTGATATTAGCACTGGGGATATAAGCGCAAGGTTCGCAGGTCTACTGTCCGCCTTCTCCCCCCCTACCCAACCATCCCCACCTTCCAAACCCTTCTCTTTATTGCCTCCGAAGTGCCCTCCAACCCTCCCACCTTTCCTCCGATATTTCCCTCCCACACCCAAACAACCTCCCCATCCCCTTTACCCCCAAGTCTCTGATCTCCTGGGTTGGCCAAGATAACCGAGTGTTTTCCGCTCTGGCGAGCCGGGCTCCCGCAGGAACTTGCGAGGCCAGAATCAATCTGCGTGGCCCTGATTTGCACGCTAGGCTCTCCTGCTGCACGTGCGGTGCTGCCGAGGGTCCACGTAGGGTGGGCACTTAGAATGGGTGGCAGGGGGTGCTTGTAAATGCTTTTTTTTTGGTTCAAAATTATGCAAACATTCCCTTTCTTCAAGCCGCAACCAACACACATCCCATTTAAGAGGGGAAAACGAAAAAAAGTCTGTTTGCTTGCTCCGTGAGAAATTCGCTGCAATCAGTCGTCACTGGGTTCACCAGCACTTGGGGTCTTGTCACGCAATTAATAAAGCGGGTACAAGTAACCAAAGCAGGGTTTAGTCACAATTTTTTCATGCTTCTTTGTCTTCCCCCCTCCCACAAGCATGAGTTATTATTTCTGTGCAATCAAAACATGAGGATAGGCAGAAAATATTTAGTTACTTGATCCGAGGATATGCATGACTTTGATTCTTTTTCTTCTCAAAAGGCTGAGTTGTCATTACAAGATTTTTAGCCTCAACATCCACACTAATTACCACCGTAGCTTAGCCATCTTTTCAGCGGTGACATTATTACAGTGATTATATCTAATGAACAGGTCACATGACCTGGCAAATCATACAGTAACCATGTCAACGTATCCTTAATGGCGGCATGATTTTAACTTGTTTAAATATTCAAACGACTTGTCGGACTAGCTTAGAGAATGGATCTGGTATTTGCCCACATCCTGTCAATAATTACATTGTAATAAACTATTAAACTAACAAATTCTTCTAGAACTTTGGTAATCTTTTAAAACCTCCCCCGGAAAGGTAGGAGGAAAACAGAACTGCCTCACACATCCTCCATCAAGACAATCTGCATTATGCGGTGATCTACAGCCACAGGCTTTTTCTCTGGCAACAATGGCACCTGGTTAATTAGGTGGCTGGCATGGCCATTAAACTGTAAATGCCATCGTTGAGGCCCTCTAGTACCCAGGTGTTAGCACCGACTCAAATTCACACGAGCTTCGTTGAGGGCAGACAGCGACATCCACGCCTGGCATGGAATATATCAGCGATAAAATGACATGCTAATTTTTATCTCAGCAGCTTTACGAGCCTCGTGTCCATAATTAAAAAGCCATTGTGGAATCTTCCGGTGTTCACTTAAACTGCTGTCCTCTCTTAAAAGGGGTTTGTTGGCTCTGTGTATGGGGTGGGAGAGTTCAGAGAACTGGTATCTTACAGACGTTTTAAAATCAGTTTTGTGTTGAAAACAAACTCCGCACTCGCACGTGCCTCGTCATTTACAGAGATATGAGCAACCAGTGGTATAGTGTTGCTCATTAGCTTGTGCACCCTGTAATGAAAGTGTGCCTCTACCCCAAACCTTTTCTCACACACACACATGTTATTTGCTCAGCCAACTAACCAGCCAACATGCACCAAGTACGACTACAGTTATCTCGCGGAAATTTCAAGTATCAACAACAACCCATCAACAAGACCTAGTCCCGGCGCAACAACGATATTCCTTCAAGTTCTCGCTTCCTGCTTCAGATAACCCCGAATTCCGACAACCGAATAGGCAAACCTCTTGACAGTTGTAAGATTTCATTTAGCTTCTCGTCCAAACGTTTGTCACGAAGGAACTTACCCTCCTTTTTTTTTTTTTAGCTCGTCACCTGTCCCTAACCTCAACCTATTCACCTGCTCGTTTAACGGCGCACTATCACCTCAGTCGACCTCAGTGCCGCCAGTTGTATGTTGTATAAATTTCCTCTCGACCAGGACTTTCCTTCATACATATGAAGTAGGTTGTACGATTCTTTTAAGTCACAAAAACTTCTAAGCATCGACTACGTATCAGAAACAACCTTTTCAACAAAAAACTATTTTATACAAGGACTAGGATGATATTTATATACATGATCTACAAAATACAACCCTTTTCTAAAAAGATTCTCATATAATAGTAACTAAGAAAACTTTTCTTTTTCCGTTACATCGGTTTCGAAATGACAAAGATGGGGTTTGGTTATAACGAGCCCTTCCTGTACGAGAGTTTACTTCCCTCTGTCTGTCTGTCGGCATCCGATACCTTTGAACATACTCGCCCCAGAAACAAAGACAAGATCAAGCCGGTACATAAATAACAGCAATGTTCTGTAGCTCGGGTGCTATTCTGGCAGAACCCAATCACTAACAGCCCTTCACGGTTTCCCAATGAGGTCAGCCTCAGAAAAAGTGCGAGTATCACGGAGCTAACCTTTACGTGGTTCTTCTTTTGGAAGCCAAAGGTCAAGAGTGCGCAGGGAAGATGGAAGAAGTAAGGCCAAGTGATAACATGAGGGAGGATACTATCGTTTATAAAAGTGCAGACCATCCGACATCAGCAATGCTGACGCAGACGATAAACTCTTTTAGTCTACAAGAACACGATAAGGAGGAAACGGTAACAGGCATCCAGGCTTACTTTGTACAAAAGCGAACAACTGGGAAAAAATTTCCATTTCCGGGCTCACAGAAAAAAATGGCATAGTTGATCTGTTTGCTGCCTGTTGAGTGATAGCGGCGCACACTAGCCCTGTGTGTGGAGGGTGAGGACAGGAGGATCCATACATTCTCTATGGTATTTCCATTAGTTCCACAGGCCATCGTCAAGACGAGCGTGATTTTCACTCGGCACCAACCACAGACGAGAGACTGGCATGGTGGGGTACGTACAAACCTGCCGACAGGACGGGAGGGAGGAGGAGGATGGGTGGATGGGTGTATGGGCTGCTGGCAGGGGAAGGATGGCGAGATGGGAGAAGGGAACGAGCGTAAACAAGTGAAAGCGCTTCCACTGCTACAAGCTGAACTAACCACTAACCTCTAACCTCCCACCTTACACCCGTACCACCACTGGCAAGTGCGCATGACAGTCACGCTTATCTGGCATGTCTTGTTCCGCTTGGGTTGTTACCATGAGCACCGCTAACTTAAAACGGGTGGATGGCGTAGTGTCCAGTGTGCTCGAGAGCTTCGCAGCAAAAAAAAAAAAAAAAACCCTCTTCCACCCATATTTACACTTCTCCCCTTTAACCCCTAACGGAATGACGTCATATTCTACCCAAAACTTTCTGTTGACAAGTCTGAGGCGGGGGGCGTGGATAGGGGAGGGATCCAGGAATGACCTTGAAGAAACAGTCGATCTCTCCTTAACCTAACCTAACGATTAACCCTATCACATGACCCCAACCCCCCACAACAACTCTAATTTGGATTGGTTTACTGGATTAAACTGACTTTGTGACCAAATTGCGCAGAAGGTTATCATTACAATCTGGAGTAGTCTTTTTTTTTCCTTCCTTCTCCCTCTAAGTTTGCACGAGTGCTTAAACTTTCAACTCCAGGCTCTCCCGCGTGGGAAAAATCTCCCATGGCAACCAGGCCCGGAGTCCCGATGATCTGCATGTCCTTGTGTACACACAGTCGCGTGAACGTATCGATTCATCCCCACGTTCGGGCATCGCACATTGGTCACGATCGTTTATCATGGGCGCGCATGCGTAACGCTTGGCAAATCTTGTTGGAAGAAAGACTTTTTTTTTTACAAAAATGAAAGTGTGGGTTGATGAGTGACAGCTACGTCACGATCGCATTTCTTCATCCCCTCGTTAACATCCTCCGTCATGATTCTATGTTTACTCTTCCCTTTAGCACGTGCTTTACACACGATGCACCATCTACGTTTACTGCCTCGATGGCCACTGGATATTTATTATTTTAACCTTTTGATTGACCCAGTGTCTTTCTGAATGATAGCTGTACCCTGGAACCTCACTGTGAGACCACGCAATGGTCCTCTGTCAACATGCTCCCCCCAAAAAATGCTCGAGCTACTGAAAACACGCAAGTAGAGTTTGTGCACGCGTGTTTATACACCCGTACGAGTGTGCGTGCTGGCTGTTGATTCGCATGTTCGTGAGTCATCCCCTGAAATGGCTGAAGTACAACAAGTTCAATCATTTCCATTGCTGGAAAACCCTGATTTTTTTTTTTTCTGGACATGATTTTTTTTAAAACGTGGAGTTCATGACAGAGTCTGGCCCACCTACAGTCAGCATATTCCGTGCAAAGCTTTAGCTTCTCTTTCTCTATCTCTCACTCACACACTTTCTCCTGACAGTGCATATATCAACCAGCACAGTTTTTGACTCTTTCAGGATATTTGAGTAAATAGGGGCTACCACCAGCTTGTGTTTTTGCCACTCCCCATATCCCATGATCAGGAAGCACACGCGATCACCTACAAAGATTCTGCTCAACCGTCAATCAAACTGAATGCTAAAAAAAAAAATAACGATATCTCATCATCTTCTCCCAGAAAAAAAAATGTTTTGTCTATAATACACGCACTTCATGAAGCTGTGTTTCTCCAACCCTCACCTACACCGAAAACCTGAGAACGAGGACAAACCTTGCAGGTAACACAACACCTGGGTAACTGTGATCCCAGGACTGTAAGAGCTTGGTGCATCGAATAAACGGTCACCTTGAATTTTTGTATGATAGAAAGGGCAACAGTCCTCGAAAACCGGAGAAGTTGAGACGTCATTCACACAAGTGCCAACGGCTCCTCACCGTCTCCACATGACGCCTGCAGCCACCACCACCACCACTACCCTTACTTCGCCAGCGATGCTTAGCTGCCCCCTTCTCCCAACATCATTGCTGAGGCCAAGCCGCTGGCAAGAAGTTCGTTCTGCGATTCATACTTCCTGATGCAGTTCCTTCGTCTTGAAGAAACCCGACGGTTTGGAGATTTTGTGAAAAAGGGAGATGAGTGCCGGGGAGAGGAGGGGAGGGCAAAGAGTGACTAGCAAATGCCAAGAGGTCATTGCCGACGAGTTCGTCACACACCACACGAACGTCTTCTTTCTAGGAAACTAGACATTCCTTAATAATTTCTTTTAATCACCCACTACACTAACGACCTACGTCATCGGGAGGTCAAAAGCCAGACAGCTGTAGCGGTGCGAGGAGCGCAGTTATCTCAAGACGCCCTCGCCAAGTCGAGACTATGTAGTACAGCTGTGAGTGTAGCATCCTACTAACCTCCAGAAACGCAGGAGGAAACAGACGGAGGCGCAAGGGGAATTTTTTTTTAAAAATCCTCTCTCTCTCTCTCCTCCAGACCTCAAGCACCTGATCCTTTTACCTGCGTGTGTAATTCCTCCACCCCGTTTTACAGTGCACGTGTACAGAGAGAAAAAGAGAGAAGTAATGTCTGACGGCCATGGCGGTCAGGTTCGCTGGCACTCGTGTACTGCCTGCCACTGCGCAGAAACTGAAGATGGAGACGTGCTGTGTATGTGTACACTTAATCCTGCTGCGCACATCTGGCCGCAATATTCCTCGCTGTTCCTTCACCCTCGGTAGCAGCTTGCACGAGAGCACGGCTTGTGTTTATTACTCCTTGCTGCGGGAGGTGTGTGGAGGGAGGACGGGGAGGAAGCGTGTTACTGTTCGATATTACCAGCCACGAGAACAAACCCTCCTTGTCGATTTTCCTCCTCGTCCTCATGTAGATTCATCTGAGAACAGTTTCACTCTCAGGTCGTGTCTGCCACGTTTACCAGTGCTGGATGAGTAACTCATCACAATGTTTGTTGCCATAGGAGGCACGTGGTGATGTTCTCCAGTATGTTTTGTTATTAGTCATTTACTACCTTATTTATTATTAACATTTTTTGTCCCCGTTGTAATGTGGTACACCGGGACAGATATGTCTCTCGGCGAATGACCGCTGTAAATGAAAGCAGTGTTCACCTGTTTCGGTCACGGGTGATATGAATTAATTATTTAGAGCATCTGACAAAAGTAAACTAAATTAATCAAGCAAAGGACTGAACAGATTCTTTTTTTCTTTCTCTCTCTCCCTCGTGCAATTCACACACACACTCGGACGTACTAACACACAATATATATATATGTATGTACACACACACTACGCACGCACAAGATGGTCACACAAAAAGACACCGACATACCCAGCAGTATCTATAATCCGACTTTGCTGCAAGGAAGAAAACAGACAACAATCTCTTATTTTACACACTGCACTTTGCGCGTTCACACAATCAAGTCCGGTGGAAAAACGACGAGAAATCCGCGAATACATCCAGGAGTTGAAGTCCACTTTCATACTTTTTATGGGTACCGGTACCCTCCCGCTCTCGGCTCGTTTGATGTCGATGGGAGGGGAAGAGAAGATTGGAGGGAAAGTCAGCGACGACGACCGCGGGTTAAAAGGAAGATGGAGGGGAGGGGTTTGCGAGATAGGGGATGTTGTGCAAAGGTTCAGCGAAAGTGGGGCGAAGTAGATACGGGGCGGGAATGATCGAGGTTTGTGGGAGGACTAGGTTGGGGAGGGAGAGAAGATGTAATCAGTAGATGCACAAGCAAGGGATACAGTTTGCCAGGCGCGGACAAGGAAGAAAGTCACTGGTCAAAATGTGTGAACAGAAAAAAAAATCGAGGGAGGATTTTCGGGTGAGGGATGAGTGAAGTGTTTACAAAAAAAAAAAAAAAATGAAAAGCTTCTACCATTCTAAT